>JAGSMR010000153.1:0-50000 GCA_029286605.1 Sericinus montela
TTCTGCTCTCGATTCTTCTATTAGCTTATCAGATTCGTCAGTGGACCTGAAACACTGGGTGATCTACTAAACAAAACTTTTGAAAATCTTATGTATTCATTTAATATTTGCCACTTGAATGCACAGAGCATACCTTGTCACTATTCTGATTTTATAGATACCTTCTCTTCAGCTTCAAATGTGCAGGCTATCCTGGTATCTGAAAGTTGGCTTAAGCCTCCACTTTCGACTTTATCATACAGTCTGCCGGGCTTTGTCTTAATCAGAAATGACAGAATAGGTAAGGGAGGAGGTGGTGTTGCAATCTATTTACGTTCGGATATACACTATTGTGTTATTGCATCCTCACCTTCTCAATACTCTGCCTCAGCTGAATATCTGTTTCTAGAAATACATTTAGGGCGTTCCAAGCTCGCTCTTGGTGTTGTTTATTGTCCTCCATGCATAGACTATTTTCCCAGCTTAGAATCAGTCTTAGAATCAGTATGCAGACTATTCACATCATATCATAATGGGCGACTTTAATACTGACCTTCTAAAAATGCTTCACAAGCCGCTAAGCTTACAAACATCTTTTCTTCAGTTAACTTATCCATTCTTCCCCGCGATCCTACTCACCATAATCCTAATTTTCCTGATACCTGGCTAGACCTCATTGTTACCTCCTCTCCTCATTTAACGATTAAATATGGTCAGTTGTCTGCTTCCGGTTTTTCGCACCATGATCTGATTTACCTTGCGTACAAGTTAAAACCTCCAAAACCTGAGCCTGAAACTGTTTTGGCTAGAAATTTTGCCAGAATTGATCCTACAGGTTGGCGAGAGATGCTTCAGCTATCGATTTCTCCTTGGTGTATGGCGCATCATCGGTTGACGACAAAGTCAATATTTTCTAATTTAGCTCTAAAACTGTTTGATGCTCATGCACCAGTGAGATCTATGAGGTGAGGCGGCCGCCAGCCCTTGGATTACAAGAGGAGTGCGCATGGCAATGACACGCCGTGATAGAGCGTTTAGACGATTCAAGCGTGACAGGTGTAACGAATATTGGGTACTCTATAAAGTTGCTCGGAACCGTTGCAACCAAATGGTAAAACAGCGAAGCGGCGATACTTCTATGATAATATTTCCAACTCCTCTTCGGCCGATATTTGGAAATTTCTAAAATCTCTTGGTCTAGGTAAGCAATCTCCTTTGAAAAATAACATTTCCTTCCCTCTTAATGCCCTTAACTCACATTTTTTCAGTAGGTTCTATACTCTCCAAACATAAAGTCTCAATCGATTTCAGAAATTAACTCCTTGGCCAACTCTGTACAGGAAACTTTTCATTCTCGCTTGTCTCTGATAACGATGTTCGTAAAACATTTGATTCCATCAAATCCAATGCAGTGGCTGTGATAATTTGAGCTGCAATGATTTATTTAGTTTTCGAACAATTCCTGCCAGTCATGACTCACATTATTAATTTCTCTATGTTGTCAGGGGTATTTCCTTCTTCGTGGCGTAAAGCATTTGTTATCCCTCTTCCTAAAGTTGTAAACCCCTCTCAACTCAACAATTATAGACCTATTTCTATTCTACCATTTCTATCTAAACTTTTGGAATCTATCGTGCACAAGCAAGTGTCTACTTTTATTTATAAAAATAATATTCTCAGTGAATTTCAATCGGGTTTTCGCCCTGGTCACAGTACAACCACTGCACTTCTCAAAGTTACAGAGGACATTCGAGAGGCTATGGAGAATAGAAAGGTCACTGTGCTTGTCCTTATTGACTTCTCTAATGCGTTCAACATGGTTGACCACGGCATTCTCCTTGCCATGCTCCATAAGCTCAATTTCTCTCCTTGGTTCGTGAATGGTTTTCTTCCTACCTCTGTGACCGTCAACAGGCTGTTAAATTAGGAAATGATGTATCGGACTGGCATCTGCTCCTGTCTGGCGTACCCCAGGGTGGAATCTTGTCACCATTACTATTCTCCATCTTTATTAATTTTCTCTCTTCTCACCTTAGTTGCTCTTACCATTTATATGCTGATGATCTGCAAATCTACACTCACGCAGACGCCCATAATATAAACGAAGCAGTTGAGAAAATCAATACAGATTTATTAAATTTATGTAGGTGGGCTGGTAGGTTTGGCATACAAGTCAATCCTAATAAATGTCAAGCAATAATATTGGGGAGTATTCGACAACTTTCAAAGATCAATAGTACTTGTATCTCACCTGTCACGATTGATGGGTCTACTATACCATACACACCACACGTAAAAAACCTAGGTATTTACTTTGACTCAAACTTAAATTGGTCTACCCATATACAAAAATAAGCGGTTCAATCATCTCAAAACTGAGTGTTTTGAATCGACTCAGAAACTTTCTCCCGGTCAAGGTAAAGGTAACTCTGGTGCAATCTCTTATTCTGCCCATTATAGATTATGCTGATGTGTGTTATACTGATCTTAACGAGAATCAATTAGATAAGCTGGACCGCCTAGTTAACAACTGTATCCGTTTTATCTTTTGTCTTCGTAAATTTGATCATGTTTCTTCATTCCGTTGTCAGCTTAAATGGCTTCCTATTCGAGAACGAAGACATACAAGGATACTACTAACAGTTTTCTCAATTTTATTCGATAATCTTTTATCCAGATTATCTGAAACATAAGTTACAATTCCTGAGTGATATGCATAACCGACACCTTCGTTCTTCACAGAATTTGACTCTCTCTATTCCCCTTCACCGTTCCGGTTTCATTTCTTCGTCGTTTGCTATACAAGCTGCGCGTCTATGGAATGCCCTGCCAGAAAAGTTAAGACAGCCCTGTAATAAAACCACATTTAAAAAGAACATTAAGGCTCATTTTCTGCAAAATTTTAAAATGTGATTTGTCGTCATCATTAACATCTTAATTATAATCTTTTGTTTTGTAGTTATATGTTTTATTTTGTATATTTGTATTTGTTTGTGTATGTATATGTTGTATATATACATGTCTGTGTGTATGTACGTATAAATATTTTTGGATGTTTGTGTATGTATATATGTATTTATGTGAATGTAGGTATTGCGCTTTATATATAGATATTAACATAGCGTTATATTTTTACACAATATATTTTTTATTGTACGTAACCGCCTTTATCGTTTTCTCACTCCCTAAGGTTGACAGGTAGAGAATGCTCTTAGCATTATGTCCGCCTTTTGATCTTACATTATGGTAATGTTCAATAAAGAATAAATAAATAAATAACTTAATCAAATCCTTATCAGTTGATGCAGCGTAAAAAATACTTAGACATGCAAACTTTTATATAAGTAAGTAATTGAAAATAGGCCTGTTAATGCCCAATTTTGGGCCAAAGTCTACTCTCAAATATTTGACACATATTAGATCAGGGGAATGTATGCCGCGCTGCTCCAGTGCGTATACAGGACGGATTTATTTCCTTCACCGCTGTGCCCAATTTTCGTTGGGTGTCCAGGGAATCGGACCTGAGTTGCTCACGTACTAAATATATTTTTTTAATTATTCATGTATAGAATAACATCTATAAATAGAAAGCAACAATAAATTGTACTATAAATCCAATTGATTTTGGATGGATCCATACAAGTAGCATTATTTCGTAGTTTATTATAGCATACAATAGACCAGAGATAATTTACAATAATAACAATGAATTCTTAGCAAGGGTAAATTAAGTTTAAGTGCGAATGTTTCTGTTGTTATGCTAATGACGAGCAAATGAAATTAACAGAATATAAGTTTCTACTTATCACATTAACATAATATATACAAATGTATCTTACCCACGCACTACCTACTACGCAATACAGGAGTAGACAGAGGTCTAGACCATTCGTCTTTTCGCCCCACATTTCTCGGAGCCATTGTTTTGGGCTCAGACACGTCCTTGTAACCTATTTTACTCAGTTATACTCAAACATCATAATGTGGGTACTGTTATACGCCGCTCTATCATTCGCCTTTTGCTTACCATTACCTTATTCTGCCCTGTCAGCTTTTCCTTTGTTTTCCTCCCATGCATACCACACACCATTCATTCCAATCCTAACTCTCATCCGCGCCGGTTCATTTTCTAATCCAGTTTAATCAATTGTATTTTTTTAAAAACCTAAATTAAAGGTTCCATATAATATTTGCTGGCAGCTAAAGGGATTAAATAAATCCTCGGTACGCCTCGTTCTATCCAAACAATTTAAAAATAGTGTGTAATAAAAAATACAGTCATAAAAATACTGTAATCGCGGTGCCAGTAAAAATCCGCTGTTTTACCACTACATCATCGCTGTATCGCCGTACCGCTGTTTCTTCGTATTGTCGCGCAGACACCTGCCTAAACGTTTACCCAGCGAAAGTTACCGCCGTGAAAAACGTCGCAGTATCCGTTATTGCCGCAGAAACTTGCTTCGAGAACTACTTCTACATCCGGTTCCTGAAGACTACTGGGTGCCGTCAAAATGTTACTGCTACTCCTGTGAGTCGTAAAATTTTAACTGTATATCATACTGTGGTTTGAGTGCATTTCGTGACCGTTGTGGCATGGTACTTCGTGTCGACATCAAAAACTTTAATACTACAAAATTAATATCTGTGTTTGTTAAATATTATTAATGTTTTCATACTCTATATCGCATAATTCAGAATAAAGTAATAAGATAATAATAATTTAGCTCATACACCAGTTAAATTATAATTCTATTCTAATTTTAAAAGAGTCACCCGGCAATAGATATTAGACACGCTGAGTAGTCGCTCATCGCCCACGCATCATTTACTAGGAATTGATAACGCCGTCTCGCATTCGAGCCACTGTACCTTTTATAAGACTATTTTAATTATCGAGTTATAACCTTGGCATTACGCTCAGTTTTATTTTACTATAACAGGTACGCTTATGTCAAAAACGAGAGAAGTGAAAGACATAGATTTAGAAGTGAAAATGTCCGACATAGATTTAAATGTTTAATTAAATTTATTGGGACCTTCGACAGTTCAGAGACACGCTAATTCCGTTCTTAAATAACTGCCGAAATGCAATTAATTTGGCAACAATCACTCAACAAGACATACTTTTTAAATATATACTAAGTAGATTAACAGGAAAGCCGAATCCGTGTGTGCAATTAAAGAATTTACAAAATGGTCCCAACTCGAAGAATTTTTGAAAACACAATTTGGTGATAGGAAACATTACGCCCACTTATTATCCGACTTACAAAGTTGTAAACAACATCCTAGCGAAAATGTTAGCCAATATTCCTGAGAATAGAATCTTGTTTATCGAAATTACTTACGAAATAAATATCACGATACCTACCAAAGAAAGACGAACTATCCGGCCAAGTTGCCACAATGCAGGACTTAGCGCTCAATCGATTCATGATGGACTCGACCCTCAGTTGTAAAAATAGTGAGATGTCGTGACCCATCCACTTTAAACGAAGCAATAAATTTTGCTGCAGCAGAAGAAAAAATATTAGGTATTAAATATAAGAGAAATGAATTTTCACACACTGAATCCAGTACCTCGTACAGGCCGAACTTTAATTCCTCGTCCTCTAGACCACAAGGGCCAACGTCATCCGCTAGGCCTCAAGGCCAATCATATTTCACAAGACAGGGTCAAGGTCAGTCTCCTAACTCCCAATCCCCTGTGTGTAGATACTGCAAAAATATTGGCCATACTATCGAAAATTGCCGCAAGCGGCAATACAATAATGATCGCTATGATTAATTTTAAAATAATTATACCCCTCCGAATAACAACAATAATTTTTATCGTCCTGTTCATAACGTGACTTACGAAAACACTAACAATATCCACGAGGATGGATATGACACAGTAGATACCGCGAATTTAAACGAATAATATTTCCTGATAGGTGTCGCGCAGGAAATCCGAGTTCTAAAGTCGATACCAAACCCCTAAATCCACTGAATCTAATACTAAATCCACTGAATCTAATACTAAATCCACTGTATCTAATAATAAATCCACTGAATCTAATACTAAATCCACTGAATCTAATACTAAATCCACTGAATCTAATACTAAATCCACTGTATCCAATACTAAATCCACTGAATCTAATACTAAATCCACTGAATCTAATACTAAATCCACTGTATCTAATGCCAACTCAGCTGTTCCTTTTACCATATCCACTCACCTAAACCTACCAAACATTGTTACACGCACAGCCCCAGTTCCTTCCGGAAAACCCATGTCAATCACTGGACCAATAAATAATGATAAGGATATCAAAATTTTTCAAATTAACACCGCCAATAACATACTACTTCCCATTGTAAAAATAAATACTTCACTATCTGATGTACCACTCACTCTTTTAGTTGATTCCGGCGCCTCAGTAAGCCTCATCAAATCAGCTTGTCTACCTAAATCAGTCAAGTTAGTAAAGAACTCATACATCTTAAAGAATTATCCGATCCAGTAACATGACCCTACGAAAACTCTGGGATACTTAAGCAAAATACATTCATAAGTTCCCAACAACTGCCTATACAACATTATGTCATAAATTTCACGTAGTTGACAAAATTCATCTTCCTTTTGTGGAATCTAATCGGAACGGATATGCTTAATTATTTTGGTTGCAATATCGACTATAACAAAACCTACTTACCATCGGTGATACCCATATACCACTGCAATTCCATGAACCAATTTATTCTCTACCTCCTAGATCAGAAACAATGATTGAATGCTCCGTCTCCAATCCTGAAATAAAGAAAGGTTAATTCATATTGATCAGAAACAATTCGGAAATATCCTTATTGCGAATTGTCTAGTTAGGAGTAAAAGAAAACAATAGAATCAATATATCAGTAATAAACACTTCCAAACTCACCTGTAACATTTAAATCAAATTTAAATATTCAACTGACTCCTATAAACCCTGATAATATAACTAATTCACCTCCTCTAACTCATATCTATTCTATAACGGAGCATCAAGCCAAAATAATGACTCATACCTCCAGACTCAAGACGTTTTGAACCTTCTCCGAACTAGACACTTAAATATAGAAGAAGCTAATGCCCTACATGATATATGTTCCGAATATTCAGATATATTCTATATTCCCGGAGATAAACTAACATATACAACTGCAGTTAAACATGAAATAAGAACTACGTCCCAGAACCCAATTCATGTAAAATCATATCGTTTCCCCAAATTCACAAACCAAGTAATAAACAAATTGACCAAATGTTAGACCATGGAATAATAAAACCATCTATGTCTCCATGGTCCTCTCCAATTTAGGTAAGTCCCAAGAAGTTAGATGCCTCAGAACAGAAATGGCGGGTAGTTATGAATTATCGGAAACTCAATGACGTCACTGTAGGAATGATTACCCACTCACAGATATCAGAAATTTTAGATCAGCTAAGTAAGTAAATATTTTTCGACACTCGACCTCGCTGGTTCACCAAATCCTCATGCATGAAAGATGCACCAAAACAGCCTTTAGCGTGCCTCGAGGGCATTACAGATTCCACTCGTATACCATTTGGCCATAAGAATGCACTACAACATTTCAACGACTTATGAATACCGCACTCTTCAGCCTCAAGATATCCGCTGCTTTGTGTACCCTAGACGACGTGGTAATCTATTACATGACCTTAGTAGCCACATCGAGGAACCTACAAATAGTCTTTCCAACGCTAGAAATTTAATTTAAAATTGCAGCCGACAAATGCGAATTCCTGCGCCGGTAGCTTATCTATGCCATGTCATCACAGAAAGGTAAAACCAAATCCGGAGAAAGTTAGTATTTACTAAATTTCCAAACCCCAAGAGCCCCAAAGACATTCAAATCTTTTCTCCGGCCTTGTTTCGTAGTATCGTAGATTTATTCCTAATTTCTCCAATCTAAACCTCTGACTCATCTCCTTAAAAGGACTTCCTTTTATTTGGGAAAATCAACGGCAAGTCGTATTCGATGAACTTCAAACACAAAGCTAACCTCAGCGCCAATCTTGATATACAGACTTTTCCAAAACCTTTGTTCTGACTTGCGACGCTTCTAATTACGCAATCGGTGCAGTCCTTTCCCGGGACCAAAAAGGGCATGAAAGGCCAATAAGCGTATGCATCTCGGACACTCAAATGCACTCGGACAATAAAAGCGAAATTAATTATAATACCACAGAAAAGAGCTAACACTATACTTTTTAGTTGTAAAACTTTCCTTATATACGGCCGTAAATTTTATATTATTACCGATCATAGACCATGACCTGGCTCATGAATCACAAGACCCAGGCAGTAAACTTCAGATAGCGTCTCAAACTTTCAGAATACAGATGAGATATAGCCCACCAAAGGAAGTAAACTAAACGCAGCCGCCAAACGCACTTTCCCGATACCCCGTTAATCGTGAACATTGACCCACTGAATTTAGACATTAATATCAGCCCTTTTGATGGTGATAATATGAACTTCAGCCTTTAACCTACCTGATATCACTCCCGAGATCAACAGCCACTGCTTCCAAAACCCCACAAGTTCCTGGAATAACTAACTCTGATATCAACTTACCCACAGCAACCCCTAGTCCACAGCTTGTTCCATTGATTCCAATATCAACCAACCTTCTACTTCCGCCTAGTTCCTCAGTCGGCCGATGACACCATTGGAATCACCACTTTGACGATGACCCTCCTTTGACGACTTCACCAACCCAAAAGACAGCGAACCGACGGACCTGAAAACAAATAAAATATATTAATAATTATGCAATTTTTAAAAACAATAAATAGCAAAACATTTATTTTTTTGACACCAAAGTTTTAAGAAAGCAATTCTAGTATTCTTAAAGCAATGACACAATAATTGTTATACCAACCTCCATTAATAATCTTGACGAAAGAATATATAGAATAAATACTAACTGAAATAGACGGAAAAAATGAAATTTTAAGTAAGGAACCGGACCTTACACTCTTACCTTAATTTTGTTCTTAACGGTCGCTCTATTTATTTTCTTTTGCAAAAGTCAATCACTTTGACAACGCGAGTTATGAACATATATACATGCCTGCAGAAATCTACGTAACTCTCTTATCCAAAAGCACAACCCAATAAGTATAACTGATTTTAAGGACCCTTTCGAATCCTCACTCCTACACAAGCTATATAACATCATTCTATTTCTTTTCCATAATACTAATATTCTCGTCACAATCCACCGCAACACCATTACTTATTCCCTACATTAGTGAAATAAAAAATCCTCACGAAAACCACGACATTCTATCCTTCGGTCCATTTTAGGCTTGATGTGTAAGGATGTTAAAGCGAATCAAGAAAATTATCACTGGAAAGGGATGCGTAGCGATATCAATTATGTAAAATCCTGTAAACTTTGCCAAGAAAATAAAGCACTCGTAAAATTCATAGTCCATACAGAGTCCTATACACAAATAACCACAACATCTAATGCCCTTTCAACGTCTAGCGCTGGACATGGATTTGGTCCACTACCGGAAGCGGGTCAGCTAAGCAAAATACGCCACTTACCCTGCAAGATGAACTCACCAAATTTTCACTAGCATATCCTATCAGGTGGAAGGCTACAGCTGGAAGAAACCAGCGAATGCCTGTACACTTTATATCACTGTTCGGAATTCCCAAAACCATTTTAACAGACCAAGGCACTAACTTCACTGCAGAACTTTTTAAGAAGACATGTGAACATCTAAAATAAAACAATTGTGGTCAAGTCCATATCATCCACAGACACAGAGTGCACTTGAACGTAGTCACTCTACCTTGAAGAATACCTTAAATCCTTCGTAAATGAAGGTCAGACAATTGACCCCTTCGTTTACCTGCCATCCTCATATAATACTAATGTTCCTGCACAACAAATTCCTTACGAACATGTTCAAGCCGCACTTATCCCGGACTCAGTTTATCATTCACCTCCTAATGCGTACTTATCCAGAATATTTAAAAATGCTTTGTCATCGTCTTAAACTTTCTTCAAAGACAGAAGCTATTGAAAACATTCAAAATTCAAAGAAAAATCAAAATCCTATTACATTCATTCAAGACCTGGCCACGTTACAAGATAGGAGATATTTGTAAGAACCATCGGTAGAAAACGCAATCTCCATTGTGGAAGGCCCATACAAAATTCTAACAGTACATGATAATAATACCGCAACTCTTATCAATCGTAGACACGTGAGCATGCTTTGATCAAATTAAACTAGCTACAGCTAACTGTTTAGGTTAACTTACTCTAGGTTTAAGTATAATATTCCTTTTCAGAATAACACTGTAGTACGATTTCCGCTCAGCTACACAGGAATTTATTCAATCCATCGACAACAGCCCCGGTATTTATTTCATTACTCTGGGAACAAAGCCAATAAGTGACTATACGCACATTATAATTCCAGTAGATATTTCATTTGACATCTCATATCGAAAACATAAAGTCTGTTTTCGGCACAACACATAACTTTTCACATATGTCAAAAAAGCGAATTAATGCAACTATAGGTGCAACAATATGATGCAACCATGAGGTTTGTTTAGAGATATAATTCGTGATTACAATTCTGTCTCACATCTTTACCTCTTCATTCTAAAAGATCTGCTTGGTTCTCCTTCTTAGGAACTGTTTTTAGACATGTATTCGGCACTAAATGAGGATGATGCACTTGAGTATAATAATCAAACTGTTAAAGCTTCTAAAACTCAGACAGAGAGTTGGTCACTAAACTTACTCAAAACATTTTTCATTTCTAAATCTGCCATCATAATTTTAATCGGTCAGTAGCAGAGCTAAATAAGAACCAGTTCCTTTTAAATGATGCCATGGAAAGATATCGCTAGCTGTTCAAAACATTTCAGGAAGTGACTAATTCCATGTATTTTCAAAATAATCTTAATGAAATACTGCAAGTTCATTTATTAACATTTTCATATAAAATGGAATAAATAAATAAATAAATATCTCACGCAATTCCAATACAGGGGTAGACAGAGTCGATTCATAATTGGGTCCCTTCGACCCACCTTCACCGAAGATATTTCGACAACGCAGGTGGTGAGCCCATCGTCGCCTTTTATGTCCAAGCCAACGATATTCGTACATAAGTTTTGAAAACCTATTGGTACGAGCCTACCAACTGGGGATCGAACTCGGGTCTATTGATCGAAATTCCGACCACCCAACCACTGGCTATCGTGACTTATGAAAATGGAAGATATTGTAAAATAGTATTTTATTCGCAAAAAGTAACACTTACATCCCTCAATTTTACTTCACGACAACTCTTTAATGAGATCATGAGTAACATCAAGAACTTACCCAAACATAAGGAATTCTGTTAGAATTGAACATAGACAACGTTCATCATTGATCAACTTGTCGATATTATATCATACTATCTTAACGTAAAAGTTAGTTTTGTGCTCTATGGTTACATTAAATGCCTATGGTTGATCTAGCTACCTATAATTTATATAGATGTGTATCCTTACCAGTTCCATGATATCAAAAAATAAACTCTTTCGCTTTGATAAGCGCATATAAACTTATATATAGGATTATGAAGATCAAACGCCTTTTATTTAGATAATTTAGATATTTCATGTAAAGTAATTATTAATAAGCTTCTTATTTGTAAATCTATCGATGTTTCTAGTAAGTCATAACGAATCCCACTTGTGAAACTGATCTAATGACCAAAGTAATTAATGTACCCCTAGTAATTGTAAACGAATTCATATTTGGCAATATTAATATTTGGCACAAGCTAAATGGCAAATAATTGATATTTACAATCAAATCCAGTTAAACTTATCGTTGAATGTAACTCAAGTTATGTAAAAGGACAAGTCATAACAGGGACAGGAATCTTAACTTGAAAACTGACATGTGTCGCATTTCAAAACAAATTAAATTAGAAGCAAAAGAAAATATTAAAATTATTACTAAGCCTGTTATTCAAATTTTAACATTATCAATGACACCTGGTTAAAACATGAACAAGTTCTCAAAATTAAAACTGACATCTCACAATCCAAAATTGAAAATGTAAATTTTGACAACATAAAATTCATTGAACATAATTTACCAGATCAATTACAAATGGATGATGACTATCCGCTTCCTGGATGACATTTGTCCCTCATACTGGTTTCTCCATTAGCTTAATCAATTATAATCATAGTTATATGTATTATTGTTAAAATTACTAATAAATGTTCATTTTTATGTGAAAATAAATTAAATGAACCGGTTCCCGAAAACATATCCTTCAACACTTATTCCAACCACCACCCTCTTACGCGCTACCTAATTAACATAAATATATTTATATATACCTACATGTATATATTACATACTACCTTTCCTTCCAAATCCTTGAGTTTCTAGGCAAACTCACTTGTAACCGTGAGTTTACTTTTTGTTGGGGAGGTGTTATACCCCGCTCATCATTCGCCTTTTGCTTACCATTACCTTATTCTGCAGGCAAGGCCCTCGTCAGCTTTCCTTTGTTTTCTCCCCATGCATACCACACCATTCATTCAATCCTAACTCTCATCCGCGCCGGTTCATTTTCATTCCAGTTTAATCAATTGCTTTTAAAAAACCCAAATTAAAGGTTCCATATAATATTTGGTGGCAGCTAAAGGATTAAATAAACCGGTACGCCCTTCTATCCAAACAATTTAAAAATAGTGTGTAATAAAAAATACAGTCATAAAAATACTGTAATCGCGGTGCCAGTAAAAATCCGCTGTTTTACCACTACATCATCGCTGTATCGCCGTACCGCTGTTTCTTCGTATTGTCGCGCAGACACCTGCTCAAACGTTTACCCAGCGAAAAGTTACTGCCGTGAAAAACGCTCTATTCCGTTAATAAGGCAGAAACTTGCTTGAGAACTACTTCTACATCCGGTTCCTGGAAAGACTACTGGGTGTCAAAATGTTACTGCTACTCCTGTGAAAATGTATTTTAACTTTATTGTATTTTTTAAAAACCTAAATTAAAGGTTCCATATAATAGTACATTATGATGTTTGAGTCTTATGGGTATAAGATCCTCTACAATTTTATAATATAATTGCTTGCTCCAAGTTTGTACACGTATGAGCGTGTTTTACGTTTTTATTTGGATGTGCAATAAATTAGTTTTAGATGTATAGCCTTCAATCAAACGCACAAGGGTGAGTATTTCTTCAAACTTATTTAAGGACTGGTTGACGCTTGTAGATGTTCGCCAAATTTTGAATAAATTTGGTCGATTTTTATTGATCTAAAATAATCCGCAGCTTCGGCTTTGGTAAAGACTGTCAATGAGTTAATGTTTGGGGAATACAATATATTAATAATATATTCACGTGATTCCCAATACTGGATCAGACAGGAGTGTCTAGACAATTAAGTCCCTTCGACCCACCTTTCACCGAAGATATTTTCCAGGACAACGTGACAGGTGGTGAGCCATCGCCGCCTTTATGTCAAGCCAACGATATTCGTACATAAGTTTTGAAAAACTCATTGGTGAATACCAACTGGGATCGAACTCGGGTCTATTGACTCGAAATTCCAAACCACCCAACCACTCGGCTATCGTGACTTATGAAAATGGAAGATATTGTAAATAGCATTTTATTCGCAAAAGTAACACTTTACATCCCTCAATTCTTACTTCACGACAACTCTTTAATGAGATCATGAGTAACATCAAGAACTTACCCAAACATAAGGAATTCCGTTAAATTGAACATAGACAACGTTCACTCATTGATCAACTTGTCAGATATTATATCATACTATCTTAACGATAAGTTAGTTTTTGTGCCTATGGTTGGCATTAAAATGCCTATGGTTGATCTAGCTACCTATAATTTATATAGATGTGTATCCTTACCAGTTCCACATGATATCAAAAAGCCAAACTCTTTCGCTTTGATAAGCGCATATAAACCATATATGGGATTAAGTGAAGATCGTAAAACGTACTTTTATTTAGATAATTTAGATATTTCATGTAAGTAATTATTAATAAGCTTCTTATTTGTAAATCTATCGATGTTTCTAGTGTCATAACGAATCCCACTTGTGAAACTGATCTAATGACCAAAGTAATTAATGTACTCCTAGTAATTGTAAACGTATTTCATATTTGGCAATATTAATATTTGGCACAAGCTAAATGGCAACAATTGGATATTTACGCAATCAAATCAGTTAAACTTACTGTTGAATGTAACTCAAGTTATGTAAAGGACAATGTCATAACAGGGACAGGAATCTTAACTCTAGAACCGACATGTGTCGCATTTTGTAAACAAATTAAATTAGAAGCAAAAGAAAATATTAAAATTATTACTAAGCCTGTTATCTCAAATTTTAACATTATCAATGACACCTGTTGCAACATGAACAAGTTCTCAAAATTAAACTCGACATCTCACAATCCAAAATTGAAAATGTAAATTTTGACAACATAAAATTCATTGAATATAATTTACAGATCAATTACAAATGGATGATGACTATCCGCTTCCTGATGACACGGTCCTCAATTATACTGGTTTCTCCATTAGCTTAATCACTATAATCATATTCTGTGTATTATTGTTAAAATTACTAATAAATGTTCATTTTATGTGAAAATAAATTAAATGAACCGGTTCCCGAAAACATATCCCTTCAGCACTTATTCCAACCACTCCACCCCTCTTACGCGCTACCTAATTAACATAAATATATTTATATATACCTACATATGTATATATTACATACTACCTTTCCCTTCAAAACCTTGTTTCTAGCAAACTCACTTTGTAACCGTGAGTTTACTTTTGTTAGAGGTATTATACCCCGCTCTATCATTCGCCTTTTGCTTACCATTACCTTATTCTGCCCTGTCAGCTTTTCCTTTGTTTTCACTCCCATACATACCACACCATTCATTCCAATCTAACTCTCATCCGCGCCGGTTCATTTCTATTCAGTTTAATCAATTGTACTTTTTAAAAACCTAAATTAAGGTTCCATATAATATTTGGTGGCAGCTAAAGTTAAATAAATCCTCCCAGTACGCCTCGTTCTATCCAAACAATTTAAAAATAGTGTGTAATAAAAAATACAGTCATAAAAATACTGTAATCGCGGTGCCAGTAAAAATCCGCTGTTTTACCACTACATCATCGCTGTATCGCCGTACCGCTGTTTCTTCGTATTGTCGCGCAGACACCTGCCTAAACGTTTACCCAGCGAAAAGTTACCGCCGTGAAAAACGTCGCAGTATTCCGTTATTGCCGCAGAAACTTGCTTCGAGAACTACTTCTACATCCGGTTCCTGAAAGACTACTGGGTGCCGTCAAAAATGTTACTGCTACTCCTGTGAGTCGTAAAATTTTAACTTTATTGTGTTGCAAAACCTAAATTAAAGGTTCCATATAATAGTACATTATGATGTTTGAGTCTTATGGGTATAAGATCCTTCACAATTTTATAATATAATTGCTTTTGCCCGCAAGTTTGTACACGTGGAAGGAGCGTGTCTTTACGTTTTATTTGGATGTGCAATAAATTGGTTTTAGATGTATAGCCTTCAATCAAACGCACACAAGGGTGAGTATTTCTTCAAACTTATTTAAGGACTGGTTGACACGCTTGCAGATGTTCTGCCAAATTTTGAATAAATTTGGTCGATTTTTATTGATCTAAAATAATCCGCAGCTTCGGCTTTGGTAAAGAACTTATCAATGAGTCTAATGCTTGAGAATACAATATATTTAATAATATATTCACGTGATTCCCAATACTGGATCAGACAGAGGTCTGAACAATTAAGTTCATCCGAGTCTCCATCGTTATGTTCAAGCCAACGATATAAATCGTGCATAATTTTTGAAAAAAACCATTACTACGAGCTACCACCTGGGGATCGACTACTATTTCTTAACTCAGATTCCTAAAAAATTCATGTCATATATTTCGTAGACAGTAGATAAAGCTTTTAATGCAAAGTCACGTGCTACAGCTAGTCTTACATCATCACACCGATCGTAAAATCTGACACATGTTTAACAACGAAGATGAAATTGCGTGATATTCTGCAAAATGTAAGTAACTTCGCAAACGTTAGGGAAGTATCATTATTTTAATACACTTGAACGCTTGATTCGAAACGATAAGTCGTTAAAAATAAATTTACTAAAGTTTCAGGCATATTTTGTGCGAGCTTAAGTCCGCGACTTCGCCTGTTTTAAAGAACATTTTAAGGGAGACTTTTTAAAAGAGATTTTCATCTCGGTAAAAAGTAGGTTATAATCCTCCCCAGGGATCGGTGTATTCTTAACCCCAAAAATCATTTAAATCGGCTTAATGTGTTTGTCCTGAAGGCGTAACAAACAAACAAAGGCTCATTGGTATTTATAACAGTAAGGATTTGTTTAAAAATTTTAAATGTAAGTTAGGTTTCTAAGGCGTTATCTGCTCTTAGGTCCCAGAGGGACCTAAGTGTATATGCAGTGCGAACTATCGATAACGGGTTAGTCATGGCAATCAAGTGCAACAGTTGTGCGAAGTTTTTATCGCCAGTAGACGGTGCAAAGTGTAGTAAATGTATGTCACTGTATCATCGACAATGTGCCCTCTTAAGTCCAAAAGCACGAATCCCTTCCAAGTGGCTTTGTCACAGCTGTAAGCCAAAGCCATTATCCATTGTAAAAATGCCACCACAGAATCCGGCAGCTCATCTAACTCAGATTTCCATGATGCGATAATTGATAGCACCCTTACTACTAATACTGCTCCAGACCTTGGTTCACGAAATTAAACTTTTACGTATACAATTGGAAAATGTGTGTACAGAGATGGCTGGCTTCAAGCAAGAAGTAACTAAGATGAATTCTACTTTTGTAGAATTTAGTAAGAAGGTTGAGCAGCATGGAAGGAAGGGTAGAAACGTTGAAACAAAACACCTCTAAAGTACAATTCGCATATCCAATCAGTAGTATAGATACCGCAATTGTACAACTACAAACCAAAATAAATGATAGTGAGCAAAAGTCCTACTGCAATGATATAGTTATATCGGGAATCCCAGAGGAGAGAGACGAAACTCCAATTAATTTAGTCACATCCATAGCGAAAAAGCTAGATGTTCACCTAGAGGAACGCGATATTATATGCGCCGATCGACTGAGAAGGCGACGAAGACTGGGTGTAAGCGTAGGGCATGCTAACAGTGAGCTGCGGACGGGTCTTATCGTCGTAAGACTTTCCCGTCACATTCCTCGGGATCACCTGCTGCAAGCAGCGCGTAAACGTCGAGACGTCGATACGTCTGGAATAGGTTTGATTTCGTCTCCTCGGCGGTTTTTTATAAATGAACGCCTCACGCATGCAAACCATAAGCTTTATCATAAAGCGCGAGATCAAGGTAAACAAAAAGGTTGGCAATTTGTATGGACTCATAACGGACGTATATTCGCCAGGAGAGAATCCGGCTCTGCAGCTTGTCTTATTAGAAATGAGGGTGACGTAATAAAATTTTTGGCGACAATTAATTTGCTCATACTGTTTACTAATTTATCATCCATTCTTTAGTGTTCTTTTAATTTTTTTAATTATTTTTTGTTACAAAATATATTTTTTACAGACGCTGTATTAGTTTCGAAGGCAGTAATTGCCAATAGAGGATAGATCTGATATTTTATTTCATGTGATTAAACTGCGTAGTATAGTAATAATGATTATAGCAAGTAGAAAAACCTGTATGTACTTATATAAGATTTTTAAATTGAAATTTATTCCAAAAATTATTTTTAAAGAAGTGTGAATATTTATTGGTTGTGTTATATTTTTTTATGTATAATCGTGTACTTCATGCTGAAATTAGTGTCCGAAGTACACTCCAAGGACTCACTGAAAAATCAGTGCTGTATTTGCAGCTAATGCTGAGTGAGGGCCTTTTTGTGTATATGCTGCAGTATAAAATGTACGGCTTGTCAAAATTAAAATTTTATTTTTATTTATGAAATAACCTGTGTAATGTAGTGTTTAAGTAAGTTGAACTGTTTTTTCTTTGTAAAATGCTGTTATTTATGCGCAAATAAAGTTATTCCATTGTATTCTATTCTATATATATATATATATATATATATATATATATATATATATATATATATATATATATATATATATATATATATATATATGTATATATATATATATATATATATATATATATATATATATATATATATATATATATATATATATATATATATATATATATATATATATATATATATATATATATATATATATATATAAAACATGTCCGACACATTTTACTCTGTGGTGTAAGCATAAGAATAACAGTCCAACTCTTTCCGTCGCAAGGGTCCACTGAATGTGAAAGCTTAGTAAATCGTGGCAGGATAATCATCACGAAAAAAGCAGAGGAAAATATAGCAAACTAACAACTGCAGGCAAAGGTGTGTGGTGTCCGCTTGTCAAGCGAGGCTATAATTATATCTTCTTTACGAAACCTATAGAATCCAATAAAGGAATTTTAGAGACTTTTAATACGTATGTCTCTAGATCCCGATCAGTTCAATACAGCAAATCACTTTTTTACATGGTCACGGGTCTGGGCGTTAGTTGAACTTTTCGATTCATATTATTGATTAGACATTGTTCGATTCCATAACACAAGTGTTTTAGTTTTTTAGTAGGGAATCAGAGCAATGTGTGTGATGTTTTTTATTTAAGTATTTATTTATTTCGTCAAGTTTATCCTAGCGGATTTGAATTAGCAACTTACAAGTAAGTAGAATTCACAAATAAAACACAAACGGTCCTCTATAAGTCGCACCTTATTTCCTCATTATTTGTAATTTTAGACGAGCTACACACAATGGCGCGCTTGGTACGAAGTGCAAATTAAGAGTGGGTTGGGTAAATAATCACGAGAGGGCTCTGTTGCAAAATGTTGATCCAAATTGTCAAGGACTTTTCAGGGGAACGTGGTGGAAGATTTGTAAACATCCTCCCAACCTTGATGAAAAAGGTTTTGTTTTTATTGCAGTGCACCTGTAATTCTGTTCGTTTTGTTTTTATTGAAAGTTCTATGGTCGCGATGAGCAAAGACACTGAGAACATTTTAGCGTAAAGCTTAAAGCTTTAAAATTATTACAGCGTAGGAATAAGATAACTCTTTTCATCCCCTATGTGTCGTAAGAGGTAGGAAAGTCTTCAAAATATCATTGGCTGCCCACTGATGGCACATCATAAAATATTTTGGTGCATTATTTGTTTCTGACCCCATTACACAATTGCTTTAGCTGCTTTAGGTTAAGAGATATGTATGTGATGTTGTCCTTAACTATTTATGTATGTATTTATTTATCAACATACGCAATACATTACACATCTAATTATTGTGATTTTTAATATGTTACCGTTATGTACCCTAGTAATGAAATTTCCTATAACGGAGAAGAAACAAGCGAAAGGAACAATATGCCCTCTTTCTATTATTTATTTTAACAATGGAAAAATAATATTGCATATATAATTATTACAAATAGTATGGGGAAAAATCCAGAGTTACAATAATTTTGTAATATATGCTATATTATATAACTTTACAGTACTATGTTACATAATGACCCTTTAACAAAGTTTTCTTTAACAAACTTATAACCTATTGATAGGTACAGCATGAATGTTTAAAAGGCGTTACACAAAAATATGATAATGTATGATAAATGGTCACCTTTAATTTGGTGAGCTTACTGTTTCAGATGGCAAAATCTGATTTCTCTGCTGAATGGTCACTGCAAATGACACGGGTCTATGAAAATTGCAACGTCGATCTACTCGATTTACTTTAATATGTCGTATAATGTGGATTCAAATATATCAACTGGGTAAGCCCAACAGGCTTTTTGTTTCTGTAGCGAAAAGACTGTCGAGTTAACTTTTCGAGCGTTTACCTGTGAGCGTTAGGCGGAGAGTTAGCTGGTTTTACACCCTATTACTATATATCAAATCAATCATCAATTAAAGGTCACATCATTAATTGTTAACTACGCAATATGTAAGTCTCCATATTATTTGAACATCAAAACATTTTCAAAGTAGAATACTGGGAGTGTGCACAGTCCCCAACTATATAATAGTCAACATAAACAACTTGCTATACGCAGAGTTAAATTCTAACTTAACAGCTAGACTATTTTAAACTCAAAGAAACAGAATAGAGATCCAAATATACAAAATAATAAAACGTATATACCATAGAATTTAGTAACACTCGAAACATTTTGCGGTAAAGTATTTCCACGCGACCATTCCGAGTTTTAGAGTTTAATTCGACAAAATTTGCGGCAAGGGACGAGACATTCGACAATTCAGTTACGAAGTGGCGTACTTAGTTTATATGGCGAATTTAGTTTATAGCTTGTAATAATATTTTTGGTTTTAATTTTGTAAGTCATGTGAAGCTTAGGCCGTTTTAATTAAAAACATTTCAGTCGATTATTGCAAATTCTCTAGATAATAAAAGCTACCAAACATTCATTCACAAATTCATCAAACCGTCTCATTCACTCACATACATACATTACGACCTATAAAAGGACATCGTAGAACTTAGGTCTCTCCGCTTAGCAAGCGGATTGGAACAAATCAAGTTACAGAGATTTGTTTTTCATATCTTCACTCATTTTCTAATACTCGAAAAGCTGGAAGTCTCTTTAATTCAATTTTCAGAGGCCCGTAAGATTCCGGAGATTACTCGCGTTTTAACTGTTATTTTCTATACGTATATATATACAAGTATATGTTCGAATATAAGTCTATTGTGTATAGTGATATGTCACATAGACTACTTAATCCCAAAAAATACGATTATGTTTGATATGTTATATTGGCGCTCAGGAAGATTAAGGTTTACTCTTAAGAGATAATTTCAGCATAACACGTTCATCTAAACACGGAAGACAAGATTTATCAACGGCACAAAATAATTTACTTTCGACTGGAACTCGAGGCCAAGCTTAATAAGGCACAAACCCGTACTGACTTGTGTGATGTTTAACTAATGAACTCCCAGAAATTTAATTCTTTGACGTAAATACACCGTGTTTTCGAAATATATCCAATGAATCATTTATGTATCTTGCTCATTTACATATGTAACGGTTTCTTAGACTCTTAAGTATGTTGTTTAGTAATTAACTCGTTTTCCAATACTGGGGTAGACAGAGGTCTAGACAATTAATTCCTTCGACTCGCCTTTCATCTAAGATTATTTGTGGGAAGTAAGATCATTACAGGAAGCGAATTGTCAAGATACACTGCAGACTATCACTGATTATTTTAGGACTGGTATTATTAATAAAAAAATATCTTCACACCATTGGGAGTCATGTAGGTCTAGACAAGTCCTATCGACCCACCTTTCACCAAAGACATTTCTTAGGTTAACTTGACAGGTGGTGAAGGCGTTACCATTTTTGTCCAAACCAACGATATAAATCGTACTTAAGTCACGATAGCCGAGTGGTTGAATGGTCGGAAATACGAGTCAAGAGACCTGAGTTCGATCCCCAGATGGCAGGCTCGTACCAATGGGTTTTCAGAAACCTATGTACGAATTATATCAGTGGCTTGGACATAAGGGGCTACGGGCTCACCACCTGTCACGTTGTCCTGAAAATATCTTCGGTGGAAGGTGGGTCAAAGAGACTTAATTGTCTAGACTAGACCTCTGTCTACCCCTGTATTGGGAATTGCGTGAAGATATTTATATATTTATTTATTTTATTTATTTCAGTTTTTGAAAATCCATTGGTACGAGCGTACCACCTAGGAATCGAACTCTGGTCTCTTTACTTGAATCCCGATCACCCAACCACTCTCTTTTCATGACTTTATTATTAGAGATATTATTAAATATTTCTTTATTTATATTATTTTATTTATCTTCACGCACAATCCCTGACAGGGTAGCCAGAAGAACAGATCGCCAAGTGTCACGATCCCTACATACTTCTTTCCTTCTTTCAGATTCATCATCTTCTTCATACATGCGTCTAGGTATCCGAGTCCCATGACCCTCCTCTGTTCGAGCAATTTGCTCACATGGTCTTCGTAAGTTATTTCCGGCCTACCGACGCCTTTTGATATTAACTTTCGCGCCATATATTTTCTTCACCATTCGGTCTTCACTCATTCGCTCAACGTGCCCAAACCATCGAAGCACGCCCTTATCCATTTTTGAGACAAGGTCATCTTTCAAACCTGCCATATTGCGAATCTCTTCGTTTCGCTTTCGGTTGGCCATGGAAAGGCCGCACATTTTACGAAGAGATCGCATCTCCACTGCATTCAACCTGCTTTTATGCTTCTTCTGGCATACCAGGTTTCGCTGCCATATAACAAAGTCGGTACCAACACTGCGTTATGTATTGCAAGGCGTGCACTTTTCACAACGCCTTGCCTTTGATTAACGCAGTCAGGGCACCATTGACTTTGTTCCCGGCAGCGACACGCCTGTCCATCACATCACATCTTCCATCCCGGCTAAACGCACTCCCCAAGTATACAATTTCATTCACCTGTTCTAGACATTCCTGATTTACCCAAATTTCGCACTTCGTTCTTTCTTCGTCCCTTTCAAATACCAGAACCTTAGTTTTATTAGCATTCAAACGGAGACCATTAATTTCACATTCTTCTTTCATACACGTGACTAATGCCTGCAGTTCTGCCTCTGATGGTGCTATAAGCACTGCATCATCAGCATAAAGCAGACAATTTACTTTTATGTCACCCAATTTCACACCCAAACAGCTATCTTTCAGCTTCTGTAAACAGCTGTCGAGATACAGTATGAATAGCCAGGAAGACATGACACAACCCTGTTTTACGCCCGTTTGGACGCTAAACGTGGGTGACTGGTCATGCCCTACCCGCACACAGGCTTTACAGTCACAGTAAAGTGACTGCACAGCCCTTAGCAATCGACCATCCACACCATACCCCGGCAACAGTTCCCACATTTTCTTCCTTAAAACCTTATCAAATGCTTTCTCAGGATCCACAAAAGTACAGATAATCTTCTGGTTATCAGTCAGAAGCTTCTCCGTGATCATGCGGAGAGAAAACATTTGATCCGTGCATACTCTTCCAGGTCTAAATCCGCATTGTGCCTCCCATAGAAATCTTTCCGATTTATCTTGCATCCTACGTGTCAAAACCTTCGAGTAAACTTTACTTGCTAAACTGGTCAAGCTGATCGCCCGATAGCACCCGCAGTCAGAATGTGAACCTTTACCTTTATATAAAGGCACAATGACCGCGGATCGCCAATCATCCGGAACAGCCCCCGTTCGCCAGCACAAATTGCACAGCAGATGAAAGCTGTCCCAGACGCGTGGCCCACCATACTTGACCATTTCAGCAGTAACTCTGTCTAGTCCGCAGCCTTACCACATTTCAAACTTCTAATCGCACATTCAATCTCTTCTTCATACATGCGTCTAGGTATCCGAGTACTCTTGACCCTCCTCTCTTCGAGCAATTTGCTCACATGGTCTTCGAAAGTTATTCTCGGTCTACCTCGACACCTTTTTAATATTAACTTTCGCGCTATATATTTTCTTCACCATTCGGTCTTCACTCATTCGCTCAACGTGCCCAAACCATCGAAGCACGCCCTTATCCATTTTGAGACAAGGTCATCTTTCAAACCTGCCATATTGCGAATCTCTTCGTTTCGCTTTCGGTTGGCCATGGAAAGGCCGCACATTTTACGAAGAGATCGCATCTCCACTGCATTCAACCTGCTTTTATGCTTCTTCTGGCATACCCAGGTTTCGCTGCCATATAACAAAGTCGGTACCAACACTGCGTTATGTATTGCAAGGCGTGCACTTTTCACAACGCCTTGCCTTTTGATTAACGCAGTCAGGGCACCATTGACTTTGTTCCCGGCTTGCTGTTCCGCCATATCCATCATCACATCTTCCATCCCGGCTAAACGCACTCCCCAAGTATACAATTTCATTCACCTGTTCTAGACATTCCTGATTTACCCAAATTTCGCACTTCGTTCTTTCTTCGTCCCTTTCAAATACCAGAACCTTAGTTTTATTAGCATTCAAACGGAGACCATTAATTTCACATTCTTCTTCATACACGTGACTAATGCCTGCAGTTCTGCCTCTGATGGTGCTATAAGCACTGCATCATCAGCATAAAGCAGACAATTTACTTTTATGTCACCCAATTTCACACCCAAACAGCTATCTTTCAGCTTCTGTAAACAGCTGTCGAGATACAGTATGAATAGCCAGGAAGACATGACACAACCCTGTTTTACGCCCGTTTGGACGCTAAACGTGGGTGACTGGTCATGCCCTACCCGCACACAGGCTTTACAGTCACAGTAAAGTGACTGCACAGCCCTTAGCAATCGACCATCCACACCATACCCGGCAACAGTTCCCACATTTTCTTCCTTAAAACCTTATCAAATGCTTTCTCAGGATCCACAAAAGTACAGATAATCTTCTGGTTATCAGTCAGAAGCTTCTCCGTGATCATGCGGAGAAAACATTTGATCCGTGCATACTCTTCCAGGTCTAAATCCGCATTGTGCCTCCCATAGAAATCTTTCCGATTTATCTTGCATCCTACGTGTCAAAACCTTCGAGTAAACTTTACTTGCTAAACTGGTCAAGCTGATCGCCCGATAGCACCCGCAGTCATAATGTGAACCTTTACCTTTATATAAAGGCACAATGACCGCGGATCGCCAATCATCCGGAACAGCCCCGTTCGCCAGCACAAATTGCACAGCAGATGAAAGCTGTCCCAGACGCGTGGCCCACCATACTTGACCATTTCAGCAGTAACTCTGTCTAGTCCGCAGCCTTACCACATTTCAAACTTCTAATCGCACATTCAATCTCTTTCATACTGATGACCTCAGTGTCATCGAGGTCCGAGTCTGGCATACCAGTCACGGCGTCACCCCGGATCCCTCACTAAGATCATCACACGCATACATCTCTCTATAAAATTCGCTCCATCGCTGCATGACGTCCGATTTTCTGAGAGGACGTCATTAGTTCCCAAGCACTTTATTCATTCTTAAGGCTGTCGCACCACTCCGGGTCCTTCCAACCTCTTTCCAGAAGAGTTTGGAGTTCTCCTTGAAGTTGTGCGACAACCTTTCGTCCGCTTCCATTCTACTCCTTTCACGCACTTCCTCAATCAATGCTTTCGTGTGAACTTTCTGGAGCTTATATCTTTCTTTCCTCTTCTCTCTCATATCCTTATCATTACTAGAGGCCAAGTAGTCTAACCATGCTTTCTTCTTCTTATTTACAGCTTCTTTCACTTCGTCATTCCACCATGCATCACCCTATTTACTACTACCTCTTTTCACAGTTCCATACACGTCTTCCGCTGCACTAACCATTCCATCTCTAAGGCTCTGCCATATTTCTTCCACACATTCTTTCCTAACACCAATGCTGTCCAGCTTTCGGCTACCCTTGCTTGATATTTATTCCTAGTGTCCGCTTCCTGAAGCTTCCAGCTTCGGATGCTACCGACCGACTGTGGTTCTGGTATCGCCGTCCGGTGGCGCCAACCCGCGAACAGACCCCTAAATCTAGTAATCACTAGGTAGTGATCCGTTCCCAGGTCAGCACCTCGGAACACCCGCGTATCCATCACCTGTTTTCGCAGTCGGTCATCCACCAGGAATAAATCGATCATACTTCTCTCATTCTCTCTTGTTCTAGTATACATATGGATTTTCTTGTGACTAAACATAGTGTTTGTCACAAGAAGACTTTTCCTTGCATACAGCCAGTATAAGCTTGCCAGCATCGTTAACCCTTTTATCGCCAAACATTCCAAGCACCGACTCGTACCCTGGCCGAGCGGTACCAACCCATCCATTCAAATCACCACATACAACAATTCTTTCGTTTCCTCTAACCAAGTCTAGAACTTCTCTTACATTCTCCCTAAACTCCTCCAGCTCAGCTCTGGACGACGAAGCCACCGGCGCATAAACAGCCAAAAGGAATAACTTCGTCAGTCCCAATTTAAAGCGAACCCAGAGAAGTCTCGAGTTCACAACCTTATATTCAGTCATAACATCGACCAATCGAGACGACAGCAGCACCCCCACTCCCTGGCAGGCGCTCTCGCTCTCCGGGACTCGGACCATAGAGCTAACGCCAGGAGCTCTTCAGTACCACTGCCCTTCCGCTTGGTCTCCGACAAACACACGGCATCTAATTCTCTTTCTTTCATTATTTCAATCAACTCATTCGTCTTATCTCTCATGCCTCCTCTAACATTCCACGTGCCAACTCTGCACTCCGTCCTCCACCTTCCGCCGTGTCGGGCTGTGCGTGACGGGTGGCGGTCCCCATCGCCGCTTTGCGCGCTGCATTTCACACCAACGGGGACGAACTGGTGTGCGTCGCCTTGGGGGGACGCCCTAACCCTCGTTGGCATGGGTGCGCAGCTGTGTAGAATTGCAGCCCTGAAAAGGGCTGGCAGGGGTCGCGACGAGCACGCTTCTACAATGACGCTTCTACTATTTCTGATTACTGGTATTATTAGAGATAATAATAAATAAACATATTGATAGGTACAGCATCACAAACATTGATGTAATGCCAAAATAATTATCAGAAACAACAAAGGTACTGCAAACACCCCGACTGAGTGTTAATATACAAAAGCGGTTTTTTACATTATCTTTTTCGAGAACCGAACCCGGGACTTCAGAAGTTGCGACTCAATGATACCGGTTAGTACCATATTCCTCCACAGAGGTCGTCAAAAGAGATGATGTCGTCGAGATGTTTGTAATCTGCCGCTAACTATTGCCGTTTCTAATACTTTTTCCGAACTTGATAATCTCTAACGACCACCCACGGTCTTGTTTAAATATTAAGCGGCAGATTGATAATAATGTACGGTGCAGCACAACCGTTCTAATGTATTCCGGATTGCGCTCTAGTCCCGTGCATACATTGTGCTCAGCTGCTCCGCCTGAGCAGTCAAAATACTTTGCCGGGCCGACATTTATATCTATTAGTCCGGTCGTAATAGATAGACAGTTATATCTATTACGACCGGGCGTAAGCCTACGATTGTTATTGTTATTGCTATAGTTATTACTCGCCTTGTTCGTGCCGTCGCCTGGGTCGGGCGACCGTTAGGTGTGTCAGGCCCCGCTCACCGGTCCCCCCGTTCGCCAGCCGCGTCCGGCCGTTATTTAGCCGTTATTAAGTCGCGCGCGTATTGCGCAATATTTTCTTGTGTTGTGCAACGGTGTTGAGGCCCACAGGGGTGCGTCGGAGTGCATCGCTGCGTCGATATATGTAAGTAGTCTTTACGATTTTATTTCGTCGTCCTTAAAAAGCTACACTTTACATTGAGAGAGTGTTTTTGCGTTTTTAGATACTCACCTCAGACTAGGAGTCTAATTTTGCCCGGAGTCATGGACTCCACGGCAGCAGCGCAGGAGGGAGTTCTCCGCTTTTTGGCGGAGAACTATCCAGGCGTCAACCCAGACAGTCTGGGTGCTAGATTTGTTGCCTTGGCGGCGAGCGGAGCGGGCCCCTCTGGCCCAGCCCCCAGCAACACCGGTGGTGTGCTGCACCAGCAGCCCCGCCTCCCCCGATGGCTCCGACGCCGGCGTCGGCGTCGGTGTGGGTGTAAGCGCGCGCTCCGCCTTGGTGTCGCGCCATAGGGTCGAGGAGGTGGAGGTTCACTCCCCCTACGGCCGCGCCGCTTCGCGCGTTACCTCGCGCGCCACGTCCCGCGCATCCTCGCGAGATGCATCCCGCGACTCTTCGCGCGTCTCCTCGCGCGAACCAGCGCAGATTTCAGGTCGGGAGCCGCCAAGTCCCTGCGACTTAGAGCGCCCCACCTCTGCAGCCTCTTCCGTTGCGTCGGGTTCACTGGACCTGGAGACCGCCTCGAGCGACTCCCAAGCCATGGACACCGACCCGGGTACAGAGGTCGAGTTCGGCAACGACTCGGACGACGGCTTCTCCGTCGTAGAGGGCCGCAAGAAAAAACGCAAGCGCCAGCAAAGTCTGACGCGGAGGCTAGCCCCCGCGTAAGATAGTGGCGGCGCCTGCGAAGGCGAAAAGGGAAAGGGCAAGGCCACGCCCAATCCCTCTCCCACGCCTATGGACACTGCTGCGCCCTCTGCCGCAGCACCCAAGGCCCCCAGACCCCCGCCGCCGGTAGTGATCCAGGATTTTAGTGCCTGGAACCAAATATCGGCGGCCATAACGGAAAAAAAAATCCGGTACACAAAGGCCAAGCCCATCGCCACAGGGATGGCGGTAACGGTGCAGTCCCCGGCCGACCACCGCGCCCTGACCAAGTGGTTAAATGATAGAAAGATCAACTTCCACACATACGCGCTGGAGGAGGAGAAAGTCCTCCGCGCTGTCATCAGGGGAATACCCAAAGAGGTAGACACCCAAACAGTCCATGATGACCTTGTTAAACAAGGTCTGCCTGTGCAGGCGGTGCACAGGATGCGCAACATGCGCACCCGAGACCCCTACAATCTGGTGCTGGTTCACCTTGATCGCACCAACGAGGCGCAGCTGATCTTCAAGATCAAGTCTGCCGCCCATGTGCACGGCATACGCGTGGAGGCCCCGAGGAAGCGCACTTCCCGGGTCAGTGCCACCAGTGCCAACTATACGGGCATTCCGCAAGGAACTGCCACTCACGCCCTAGGTGCGTCAAGTGTCTAGAGGACCATGCCACGGCGGACTGTCCTGGGCCCAAACCTACGGACATTCCCCGGCGATGCGTCCTGTGCGGAGGCGAAGGTCACCCTGCGAACTATCGCGGATGTCCCAACGCGCCGCACGGCAAGAGGCGCAGAGGGAAAGAGAAACAGAAGGGCGCACCCACTGGGGCTCCCGCCTCCACCTCTCCCCACAGCGCTAAAGGCTAATGCCTTTGTCGCTCCGCCCCCAAAACCAACGCGTGGGTGAAACCCCCACCGATGGTGGGCCAGCAAACCCTCCCCGTGCCTACTCCCGTCGTTGCTCCTCCCGCAGGCCCCGCAAGGGCGTCTGGCGCGCGGGGCGTAAAGGCGACTAGCGCCGGCGACGACGTTTTCGCGCGGCTCGGAGATATCGCAGATCTCTTCGATATCAGTGAGATCGAGACAACGGTCTCAGAATTAGAGGTGATAGATTCGGCGTCCGACTTTTTCAGAATAGTCGCCAAACATAAGGCGCTATTCGAAACATATAATAAGTTTAAGGCCTCACGCAAATAGAACAATTGAACATTGTATTCAATGTTCAGTTGTTTTATTCGTAAAACAATTCCCTGGAGGCAAACCTCCTAAGTCCCCTTTTTCTTCATGCTGTACTAATCCAAATGGATAACACACCATGTAAAGTTAAACCTAGGTTTCTAGCTGTCGGCTACTTCAATGCAAACGGCCTTAAAAAACAATTGGACGAAGTGAGAGAATTTCTCACCGTCCACCAATTAGACATCCTCCTTATACAGGAGACGCGACTCACTAGTAGAATGCGCGATCCAAGAATAGCAAATTACCGATTAGTGCGTAACGACCGACCCTCCCGCGGAGGCGGTACGCTTATCTACTATAAGGCATCATTGCACTGTGTGGCGATTGATGTACCTACCTTAGTAAATATCGAAGCTTCGGCTTGTAGAATCGCTCTGACAGGCCATCAGCCTATCACAGTGATATCTGCTTATGTACGACCACAGTTAAGATTATTAGAGAGCGACATCGAGGCACTGCTTAAAATAAGCGACTCGGTGATAATTGCGGGCGACTTAAACTCCAAGCACTCTGCTTGGAATAGCTCTGTTATTAACATGAATGGACGCGCGCTACTTAAGGTAAACCTAAGTAGCAATACAATATTCGATATTATCGCCCCCCTAGAACCTACTAGGATAGACCCGATTCGAAACAATACCTCGGACATATTAGATATTGCAATTCTAAAGAACGTAACCTTACCGTTGCGATCTATAGAAGTGCAACACGAGTTAAACTCTGATCATCGTCCGGTAACCATGGTGCTGGGTCAGCCCCGGGCGGAGGTCCCTCTGACCAAAACCCTGACGGACTGGCGTAAGCTCGAGATTTATCTAGAGAATACGAACACCCCAGAGTTAGACAGCATCCCAGATGCCATCTCCTCAAAGGAAATGGCCTTTGCTGCTGTAGACCACCTCACCTCTCATTTAAAGGCCGCCGTCGAAGCATCCTCTAGGCAGGTCAAGGTGGCGAACGATCGCCGCTATGAGCTGCCGGAGGATATTAGACGGCTGCTGAAAAGAAAAATGCTGCTACGAGAGCATACGATCGACACAGGTCTGACGACAATCGAGTCAGGATGCGCCGCCTCCAGAGGGAGGTCAAGGAGCGCATGGCTGAACTCAGGAGTGATAGATGGGACAAACTGATGAAGGATATCTCGCCAACACACAGTGCCTATTGGCAACTGGCGAGGGCTCTGAAGTCAGAAACTGGCTCGTCGATGCCGCCCCTGATCAGCTCCGACGGTCTCACCATAGCTTTTGAGGATAGGGAAAAGGCCGATTGCTTAGCCGACAGCCTAGAGCTTCAATGCTCTCCCAGCTCCCAGCCAACAGATCCGGTTCACCTTCAGAAGGTGGACGCTGAAGTAGCCCGTAGAGCCGCCCTGCCGCCGACGGGTGTTCCGCTGCCACCTTCCACGTTGGAGGAGGTTCGAGGTATAGTCCAGAACCTCAAGACCAAAAAAGCTCCAGGAGCTGATGGTATCTCCAACAAGCTCCTCAAGGCTCCCTCCCAAACGCCCTTCTCTTGCTCTTAGTAGCAATCTTCAACGCCCTCCTTTCCAGTAGCTCCTTCCCGGACGCCTGGAAGGAGGCTCACGTTATTGGCATCCACAAACCTGGAAAGCCTAAACACCAGGCCTCGAGTTACCGGCCCATAAGCCTCCTCAGTTCCCTGGGGAAAGTCTATGAACGCGTCATCATCGCTAGACTGAATGACTGCGTCAATTCTCTTAACATAATTCCCGACGAGCAGTTTGGTTTTCGAGCCAAACACTCTTGTACTCAGCAAGTGCACCGCCTCACGGAGCACATACTCGAGAACCTCAACCCAAACCCCGACCCAAAGCCATCTCAATGGTGGGGGCCCTATTCTTTGATGTCGCGAAGGCATTTGACAAAGTCTGGCACAACGGCTTAATTTATAAGCTGTATGCTCAAAAAGTGCCAGACAGACTTGTACACATCATACAGGACTACTTGTCAAATCGCACCTTCCGCTTCAAAGTGGAGGGGTCCTGTCCGACAGCAGACCCATAAGGGCTGGTGTTCCGCAGGGTTCGGTTCTCTCCCCGACCCTATACTAGCTATACACCAGCGATATCCCAAAGACGGCTGGAGTGGAGTTGGCATTATTCGCCGACGACACCACGCTATTCACCACCGATTCGAGTGAATGCAGGATCTACATCCGTCTCCGGAACGCGATCAATGTGCTAAGCCACTGGTTTAGGACCTGGAGAATAGATGTGAACCCTGTAAAAAGCCAGGCCGTACTCTTCTCTAGGAAGAGTTCTCCCCGGAAACCTTCGCGCGCAAAGCGCATAGTCCAATCGAAATTCCAAAACCAAATATCAATGTTCAATAAACCCATCCCATGGGTTAAGAAGGTGAAATACCTAGGGGTCGTTCTAGACCGTAGGTTATCCTTCGAACAGCACATTAAATATGTCAGAGACAAAGCGGCCTTCGTTTCCGGTCGACTTTACAATCTCACAAGCCATCGTAGCAAAATGTCGCTAAGACATAAATTGTTACTATATAGGACCTGTGTTCGGCCGATAATGTCCTATGCGTGTGTCGCGTTCGCGCACGCACCTAGGTCATATCTAAGAACAGTCCAAGCTATCCAAAACAAGTTCATGAGGCGTGCTACAAACGCACCCCAATACATGAGGAGCGCAGATCTCCATAGAGATCTCGAGATCCCCACGGTGGCGGCCTTTTTTAAAGAAATATCGTCAAGATATTTCGAAAAAATTAAGGATCACCCAAATCCGTTAGTGGCGGGTCTAGGAAACTACACCCCTTCCCCAATTATCACCCGTTTTGAAAGACGGCCAAAGCACGTCTTGATTGATGACGACGACGTCATCACAAAATCAAACAAAAGATTCGGGGCCGCGTCCCCGTAATCTCAACAACACACGAACGCAGTAGGTACACTACACACAGTTCGTAGTCAGAATCGCGGTCCCATGTTTCACGGTTCACACGAGATGGTCTCGGGTAACCGTCCGAAATACGACCCTCTCCCAACACAGTGGCCCCAGGGCCTCTCACCCCTCCCCTCTCCCGTATGTCGAAGGTCTTCCTTCGTTACAGGGTTCGAGTGCGTCACGACGTTGTCTCTTTTCTTCTTTTTACCTTCGGGCCTTCGTCCTCGCAGGTCTCCTCAGATGACGCTGTAAGGCCTCCAGCACCCGTGGATGGTTTTTAGTCGGTATGTTTCTCCTTCTGAGATCCGAGTCCGACACTGTTCGTTTCGGTGGCCTCCCGGTCAGGAAACGTTCGTGCTTAAAGCATTTTCCTCCACGGTTATCAAAAAAAAAAAAGTTGCGAGTTTCGAGGCGGGGGGGCACTCTGAGTGTTCATGGGCGGCGGTAATCACTTTCCATCACGAGAGCCACCTGCTGGTTTGCCTCCCTATTCTATAAAAAAAAAACCTGGGGATCGAACTCGGATCTCTTGACTCGAAATTCCGACCACCCAAACACTCGGCTATCGTGACTTAAATGAATTATTAATATTTATTGATTTTTAAAACATGTATGTCTTCAGGACATTGTGTTAATTAATGAGAAATTGGTAAAAGCTCATATGGGACAACGTGACTACAACCCCTACCACTGAAAGCAAGGTCATCACCAAATAGCCTACATGATCGTGGGGTAATATACAAATTATATGATGAATATTTATTGATTTTTAAAACATTTAAGTCTTGCTGGTCTTGGTGTTAATTATTGAGAAATTGTTACAAAAATGTCTTCACACCATTCCCAATACTGGGGTAGATGGGTAGACGTCCAGGAAAATAAGTCCTTTCACAACCAACCTTCCACAACTTGATAGGTAAATCGTACGTGAAGATCAAACTCAGGTCTCTTGACGACTAATATTTAAAAAAAAAAATCTTACTTCTAATAAATATCCTTCATATTTATTAGAATTTACATGCGTAGTTACAAGTTGGAATAATTTCTAGCAGATGACGCCATCGCCCTTCAGAGTCGAACGAAAAAGAGATTTAATCTTAACTGATGCGTCTAGGACACGGTGTTTCGGAGGTGTGTAAATAAGCTAGAGGTCCAGGGTTTTGAATCCCGCCCGTGCGCAATTTAATGCAATTATCACACAAGATATTCACGAATAGCTGCTATGGGTGATGAAAAAATAATTACGGATTGCTTTGAAGTCTGTCTAATATAGAATAATGTCGAATTAATTAATTTCTATGATACCAATAAATAAATACATATGGACCACATCACATACATACATTACTCCAATCCCAAAGTAAGTAGCTAAAGCACTAGCTAACAAGCAAAAGCTAAAGTACATTCAAAAGCTAAAGCACGCGTGTTATGGAATCAGAAACAACTAACATACAACAAACATGCAGACCCGAGAAAACTTAGTAAAAGTGTTTTCTACATGGACCAATCGGGAATCGAACCCGGAATCAACAGAGGTCAATCCACAAACACCCAGAACCGATACAAAGTATAGCTATTGCTACATTGTCCCGTACCGTATTGTAACGTATTTACTAATTTGACCCGTCCGGGGAATCGAAACCGCGACCTCAGTTGATGACTCCAGATAAACCTGTGTATATGCTACTCGTCCACATAGGTCGTCATTGTATATTTTTTTAACATAAAGACATGCAAACATTATTAGAACATTATACATAATTAGAACACGCAACCACTCTGTGACCCAATTGTGTGACGTCATAGCCAGCGAGCTGGCGAGCATGACGGTGTATGATTTGCAGGAGTTTCACAGCGAGGTGGATTGCAGTTTACATCGGTACGAACTGATTTATAATAAATATCTACACGCCATTCTCAATACAGGGGTAGACAGTGATCTGGACAATTGAGACCTTTCGACTCACCTCCCACCGGAGTAATTTTTGGGATAACGAGACAGGTAGTGAGCTCGTCGCCGTCTATGTCAAACCAACAATGTAAATTGTACATAAGTTTTTGAAAAAAAGAGGTATTCTAAATGAAGAAAATCGAAGAGGCAGACATTCAGGGCTCTACATTCTCATGGGACGGAGTTGCAGAAATAGCTATAAAGCTCTTCTAAGTAATTTATTCACGGTTCTCATTACGCCCATTAGTTTATAATAAATATATACATAGATAGATAAAACATCACATACATTGCTTTTATCCCGAAGCAAGCAGCTAAAGCACTTGTGCTATGGAATTAGAAACAACGAATGTACCTCAAACATCTGAGTGTTTGTGGTACCTTCATAACAACAACAAGCACTTGTGCCTTTGAATAATAAGCAACGAAGGTGAACAAACACCCAGACTCGATAATATCTAGAAAAAGTGTTTTCCACATTGACCCGTCCGCGAATCGAACCCGGGACTAAGGAGTCGGCGGACATGAAAACCGGTGGGTACGCGACTTTATTGCTATTGTATTCATAATGACTCTCTAAATAGGAATAAAACAATTGGCAGACACTGTTATGTCCCTTTCTAGCTCTTCCAAGCTCAACATTTCTAGCCTTTCATTTTTGTAAAAAAAAAAAAATATATCTTCACGCAATTCCCAATACAGGGGTAGACAGAGGTATAGTAAAGACAATTAAGTCCCCTTGACCAACCTTCCACCGAAGATGTTTTCCGGGACAACGTGACAGGTGGTGAGCCCGTCGCCGCCTTTATGTCCAAGTCAACGATGAAATTCGTACATAAGTTTTTGAAAAACTCATTGGTAGTGCCACCTGGGGATCGAACTCGGGTCTCTCGACTCGAAATTCCGACCACCCAACAACTCGGCTATCGTGACTTATTTCATTTTTGTAATTCATGTAATACTCATGTAAAAATATTTCTCATACGTTTTAAAAATCGTTCCCACAGATTACTTATATATACATATGCATTGTTAATTATGTTCAATAATATTAAAAAACGTGACAGGTGGTGAGCCCGTCGCCGTCTTTATGTCCAAGCCAACGATATAATTTGTACATAGGTTTTTAGAAAAACCCATTGGTACGGCTACTTGAGGATCCAACTCGGGTCTCTTGACTTGAAATTCCGACCACCCAACCACTCGGCTATCGTGACTTATTTCAATAATATTAAGTAGAGAATAATTGAATTTTGTACTTGAATTATGGCGCGGCTGTCGAGTTTAAAAATATTCAAATGGCCTGCCTTTGGAATATCTTAGAATGTCTGCCTTAAAAGGTTTCTTTGGTTTTCATAACAGAATAATTGAATTTTGTACTTGAATTATGGCGCGGCTGTCGAGTTTAAAAATATTCAAATGGCCTGCCTTTGGAATATCTTAGAATGTCTGCCTTAAAGGTTTCTTTGGTTTTCATAACAAATCTAAACATAAGTCCAAGAGGCAGAATTGTGCGCATAATGTAGCATACGTTTTCTAAAAATTTATAAACGCTGTAAATAGACACGGTAAACTTACCGTGTATATACCAATGGGAGAAGCCTATGTCCTGCAGTGGACTTTAAAAGGCCGTTATGTGTGTGTGTGTGTGTGTGTCAATAGACAACGCAAGCAACTTGCTGGCAGGCTATATATCTGTGGTCCTTCTCATTGGTTTTAATCGTACAAGTCAGGTCTGCTGCTAAGTTCATATACAACACCACTTCATATACAGTTTTTTAAATTATAAAAAAATATCTACACGCAATTCTCAATACAGGGGTAGACAGAGGTATAGTAAAGACAATTAAGTCCCCTTGACCAACCTTCCACCGAAGATGTTTTCCGGGACAACGTGACTGGTGGTGAGCCCGTCGCCGTCTTTATGTCCAAGCCAACGATATAATTGTTTGTTTGAAAGTTTCGCGCTAACGATTACACAATAACTTTGAGCTTCCTCATGAGGCATGCTTGCAGGGTTTCACTCAGTTAATTTAAAAAAATATCTTTACGCCATTCCCAGTGTAGGTGTAGACAGACTCCTTTCACCGAAGACTATCGCCGTCTATACAAAAAGCCAACAACAAAAATCGTAGATAAGTTATTGGTACGAACTCCTGGGGATCGAAGTCCGATCATCCAAACGCTCACGCGGTCTGACAGTCCATCAGACATATATTCATATTACACGTGAAACACGTATAATATGAAAATATGTCACATGTTCACAAGGAAGTATGCATAAAATACAGTATTTTTATTTATATTTATATTGCCGAAGTGGTATCGGCTTACTACCTGGACTTAATCTTTGACGCTGTCTCCTAAGGCATCGTCAAAGGTTAAGTCTAAGATGCATAATTATAAAATAATGAATTAGATTAGACGGGCTGATCTCCGCAAATCCACGACCTAGCGCGTATTTTGCGTATGAAAAAAATGAATTATATAACAAATATGTGTCCTCTCAACCAACAGCCAATCAGTTTAAACTGCTAAGGCTTTAAAGCTAAAGTTTTGGCGAACTGATTATTTTCATGCTTTAAAAATGCGTAAAAGGACGTATTTACCCAAAAAGATATTTAAAAATGATCATAATGCCGAAGCACTATGCAATTTCATACATATTTTTATTAAGAAATAACTATACACGTAAATCGACGTTTTTTGACTCTCTAAGGGTGCGTTCGAGTTCGATCCCCAGGTGGCAAGCTGTTTTGGCAGGTGGCAATGGGTTTTTCATAACCTTATGTTCGAATTATATCGTTGGCTTGGACATAAAGACTGCGACGGGCTCACCACCTGTCACGTTGTCCCGAAAATATCTTCGGTGGGAGGTGGGTTGAAGGGATTTAATTGTCTAGACTAGACTTATGTCTACCCCTGTATTGGGAATTGCGTGAAGATATTTATTTTATTTTATCTAAGGATGCGTGCAAATCTGGTATATCGCCCGCGCAAACGAAGCACGAGCCACGCGCAAGAACTGCGCGCCACGCGTACTTCTTCCGCTCAGTTAGTTTCTTATTGTCGAAGCCTGAATACGTATTATCATAGAGCGGTCAGAAGATAATTATTTGTAAATTGAGTACTAAAATATAGTAGGAAAGCTAACAGGACATCAATTTTATTCCGATTACCGACCCATGTCGCTGTTAGGTTTTTAACGGATGTTTTAATTTCCATTTTCTTGTTATAATACATAAGGTAATAAGTAGTGGGCTATACTAATTTGAATAGATAGTATGTCAAGTTATATGTGAGTTATTAGTGCCACATAGTTAAGAGTATCAATAGCTGTGAAAAGGAGCTTCTTTTTTATGTAAATGTTTTAGTTATTTTGATGTATAATTCGCAAATATTTTATTTTTTCTAGTTAAAAAATTGTTAATAATAAATATTCACAGCTATTGTACCTACATAATCATATAAATGTACTAAACAATAATACATTAACTTTATACATATACATTTTATTGGGTTGGTAATAGGCTATAAGATTTTCTTTAATAGTACTTATTACCGATCTAACTGTACTTTTGCAGTTTTTAAGGACAACGAATCTTAATAGTTTAGGTAAAGTTAATGTAAGAAATGTTTTTTTAATTTTCTTTTTTTATTACTTTTCATGTAAATCTGATGTAATTAACATTATATTATCTCTATATATAAAATATTAAATTATATATTATATACCTAAAATACAATGTATAGAAGCAGCAATTCATTATTCACAAAAACAACAGTTTTAAATTTAAAAAAAATCACTAGTTTACTTTCGCTTATGGACTGAATCAATAATAGATCATGTATCTATGAAACCTCAAGGAGGTTTGGGAATCCTAATAAAACTCTTTGTGGCAAGAGAGATCATAAGTGAATACTTATGATCTCTCTTGCCATAAAGAGTTGTATTTGTATCATGAAAATTGAGTGGTTCAAACCGCCTTCACTAAGAACGAAGAACGTCAATTAATAGACTGGATTCACTTTGGGAAGACGAGGCTTCCTGTAACAGACAAGAGACCGTGTCAAAATTAGTGGCAACATTAAATCGCTCACACCCATTTAAAGATGGAGTATCCGGAAGACACTATTTTCAAAATTTCATGAAAAATTTCATTTTCCCACCCATTTCAAAAATAGTTGCTCAGAATTTAGCAACAAATAGAAATGAAGTGAAAGAAGAGGCTATACGATCAAGGTTTGGTCGTGTGCGTCAATATTTTTAAACAAAATTGTTTTATTGAGGTGCTAGGTGATCCAGCAAGAATTTTAAACTGCGGCGACACTGGATTCTTGATGTTTCCTAAGGCAAAACAAGGCTCGTACAACAGGGCAGTAATAACATTATTTAACTTGAATTGTTTTGTTCATTTGGCGGTCGGTAATAGGTGCTACGAAAACGGTAATAGGAATAGACCTTGTGCTTTGGATCGGTAATAGGGACAACGAGAAGACTCTACGATGAGCGACTGCAGAGTCGCGGTCGCTCATCGTAGTGTCTACTCGCTTGAGAATGCCTTGTTTTGAGGCGAAACACGTGTCGCGTTTTCGGTGGTGGTATATGTTACCAGGTTTGAGTGTAGTGGTGGTGGTGGTGGTGCATACAGTGGAATTAGTGCATGGATCTGTGGAAGGGAGGGTGGTGCTCTTCTTCTCTACGGACCAGGTAACATATACCTTTTTATATTTGCATGCGGAGTACGAAGTAATTTTTTCAATAACAACTTTACAATGAATTTCCGCAAAGTAACGCCTGAGTCAATTAACTATAGCCCTCATCGTCAATTTATATTTTTTATAATTTTTATTTCATTTTGGTAATTATTTGTACATCTGACTAAAATCATCGATAACTTCAGTACTTGATAAAAATTTAAAATGACGCGAGATATTAAACAGAGTGCTTATTTTTGCACATTAACTTGAACATGGCTTAAACTGGCGGTAATGGGTGTGTTTACGTTATACCCTTTTAAAGGGGCACGTGCCGTGAGGTGTGGCGTCAGAGTCTACCACCCCTTTATTCCGTAGATGTCCCAAAAGGGAAAACATGCAAGCATCTCGACAAACACCAGGCTCATAGTAAAAATTTAACAGACCGGTGACATGCGGTAGAGTCTAAGGTACTAGATGCCTGGTACTGCCATCGCCAATCCGCTTGCCGAGCGTAGCAATTCTGGCAAATCCTTGTTTACTACTTAAGATTTGGTTTTTATTTAGAAACTAAGAATAATATATCACACTTTATGTTATAAATGTGACTGTGTATATTCTTCACGCAATTCCCAATACAGGGGTAGACAGAGGTCGAGTCTAGACAATTAAGTCCCTTCGACCCACCTTTCACCGAAGATATTTTCGAAACAACGTGACAGGTGGTGAGCCTATCGCCGCCTTTATGTCCAAGCCAACGATATAATTCGTACATAAGTTTTATTAAAACCCATTGGTACGAGCTTGCCACCTGGGGATCGAACTCAGGTCTCTCGACTCGAAATTCCGACCACCCAACCACTCGGCTATCGTGACTGTGTATATTCTTCACGCAATTCCCAATACAGGGGTAGACAGAGGTCGAGTCTAGACAATTAAGTCCCTTCGACCCACCTTTCACCGAAGATATTTTCGGGACAACGTGACAGGTGGTGAGCCTATCGCCGCCTTTATGTCCAAGCCAACGATATTCGTACATAAGTTTTATTAAAACCCATTGGTACGAGCTTGCCACCTGGGGATCGAACTCAGGTCTCTCGACTCGAAATTCCGACCACCCAACCACTCGGCTATCGTGACTGTGTATATTCGTTATTTAAACACACCAAAGGGTCTGATTAACAGCGGTATTTTGTACATCATTCGCCTTAGTCGTCACGGGGGTGGATATACGCCGTGCTTCTTCATGCGCATATAAAACAGGTAATCATTAGGTAAGAAAAACATTTCCTATCACTCAATACAATCTTAAAGTGACATATGTTGAAGAGCACTGGAACTAATTCAGTCTAGAAAGCATAAAATTTAATTATTTTTTTACCAACTTTATGTATGTCACCTTAATATATCTTTCATAAGGAAAAATATCGATAATAAAAACGTATGCGGTGCGAATGTGCGTTAATAAGTGGGACAAAAATGGAATAAGTATACTACTCGTTTACAAAGAACATCATCCAAGCCAACGATATAATTCGTACATAAGTTTTTATTAAAACCCATTGGTACGAGCTTGCCACCTGGGGATCGAACTCGGGTCTCTCGACTCGAAATTCCGACCACCCAACCACTCGGCTATCGTGACTTTGTAGTCACGATAGCCAAGTTGTTTATTTGTATAAACAATAATAAAGAAATATTGCTCTATATGTTTTGGTTTATGACATTAATTAATTAAAAAGTAAATATAAAAAATAAACACATAGTGTGTCTGCGTCAACACTATGTCTCTCCCTCCGATACTGCAGCCGTTAGTTTAGTGTGAGGGCTTCTCGGCGGCATTTCAAAGATGAAACAACGCCCGATGCACGTACAAACGTGGCGAAACTTTCAGAATGAAACTAAGAAATCAACAGTTGTATGTGAGCTTGTAATTTTCAAAGTTAAAATTGCATGTTAAAATACACGTAACTCAGCATTTTCAAAATGTTTTGCTCTAAGAATTGGTAACTTTGAAAGGAGCATGAAGCGATACAATTTACGTTACTACGACAGAAAAACATATGTAGCGCGATGACGGGGCGGCTCGCTGGTCATCTATAAACAGACTTTGAGGGGACAAAATGTATTGCAGTTCTTAAGTAAGGCTATAGAAGTCCAGAAAGCCACGTGTAACATTGAAAACCGTATCTGAATCCGTTCTATAGATTTCAATTCACAAACAAATAATGTTCCTTTTAGAAACCGATGCAGGAATCATTGAGATTCGTGCGTCAGTTTCTAAGTTGAAAAACAAGATATTAGAGACTGGAAACAGGATCAAAATCCGTTCAGTAGCTTTAGCGTTAACCTTGAACAAACATTTAAGAACTGTAAATATCATCTTTTTCCGCACAAACAGTAACCTATACCACTGGGATATCGTTGTAGAAGCGATCGTTGCGTTACTCTATGGAGAAAGCATTACTAAAAAATCACTTTATTCTCTAACACATTTATTAGAATCGGAATCATTCGGAATCGCTGTCGTCGGTGGCGGGCGCGTCGTCCACATCCACCGTGAACTTGTACTCCTGGTCCGCGCCTAGGTAGGAGTCTGACATGAAGTAGAGCGTGTAGGTGTGCCGGCCGCCCGCGCCGCACACGAAGTCCAGCCGCACCCGCGCGGCGCGCGCCAGCGACTCGCGCTCGATGGACAGCAGGCTGTTGCTCTTCGGCTCGCCCACCACCACCCACCAGCCCTCCTCGCACTTCTGCGGCACACACGCACGCGACATGGCGGGACATGGAGCCACTCGGGCCAGCGGGACATAAGTGTGTGTGTGTGTGTGTGTGTGAAATGTTCAGCATGAACGAATTTTTTATTTTATTAAGTTGCAAATGTTACTTTCGTCTTATACATTACACTTATATAACTTACACACATAACAGCTTGCAGTAGTCCACTACTGGACATAGGCCTCTCGCGTGCCGTAATCGCCACGCTTGGCAGGCGGATTGGCGATCGCACTACGAGACACCTCGCAACCTAACCTTACATTTGTACTTAGGACGGGTATTATTCCTTGGGGCATCTATGTGCCTAAATATGCTATGGGTATAGACTAAGGGGAAAATCTTAAAGACTAAATCTACTTTTTCTACATGTCTCGGGACTGGGTATTTGTGGCCCATTCGTTGTTTCTTATTCCATAACACAAGTAAGTTTGCTACTTACGCATGAGACATCGGAGCAATGTATGTGATTTTCAACCTATCAATGTATGTTTCTACGTATGTATTGTTGGGTTAATTAATGTTTAGAGAGCCTTAAGATATAATTACAAATTCATACTTAATTATTCAATCCAAATATAACTAAAAGTCACGATAGCCGAGTTGTTGGGTGGTCGGAGTTTCGAGTCGAGAGACCCGAGTTCGATCCCCAGGTGGCAGTACCAATGAGTTTTTCAAAAACTTATGTACGAATTTCATCGTTGGCTTGGACATAAAGGCGGCGACGGGCTCACCACCTGTCACGTTGTCCCGAAAATATCTTCGGTGGAAGGTGGGTCAAAGGGACTTAATTGTCTAGACTTGACCTCTGTCTACCCCTGTATTGGGAATTACGTGAAGATATTTATATTTATACAAATATAACTAAGGCCATTTATGGCCATGTGTACAATGGTATTTTAACATAAGCCTAAAAAGAGATATTGTTTTGACTAATTTCTCAGTGTTCATAGCTATTGCGTTAGTTAATGTTTACATAGTTTTAAGGCATAAGTATAAATCCATTGTTTTTAATATTTAATTTTAATATACCTGAGGCTATTTATAAAAAAACAGTATTTGTAATAAGATTTCTTATATAATAATACTATCTTAACATTGGTTTTAAAAGGGACGTTGTTTTGATAGATTTTCAGTGTTCAAGTTGAACGGTCAATTATAGTTTACTAAGTTTTAATAGATAATTGTATAAATTAATAGTGAAACATTTAATTTAAATTAATATTCGGCCTATTTATAAAAATGGTACTTTTAATAATATTTCTAATGTAAAAATATTATTTTAACATTGGCTTAAAAGGGATGTTGTATTGACAAACTAGCCAGGGGGCATTCGATGCTGCAACCATGTTTGATGTTAGACGCAAAATACAATTAAAAACTACATTTGTTTTCATATTTTAATTAATGTTGTTAGCATGGATCCATAAACATTTATTGAAGTCTAAGTTTGATTTTGATTTGTCTGACCCTTGACAACAGTATGTGTGTATTTATTCATTGGAATAACAATTTAAATTCGTCTATCGACACAGAGTCTATCTCTAGCGGAGATAAAACAGGCGAAAGAAATTTTTATAATGTTGGAAATACAATATTAACTCTTTTCCTAGACCTTAGTCGGGCACGATCACCTCAGTCCTAGGTGTCATATTAACGTATTTATTTATTTATTTGCTTGTATATGTACATACATTGGGGAAAAGAAAATAAAGTTCCCATTTGAAGTTCTTAAAAATATTTACACACCTTGAAAGAGTATATAGCATTTTAATTTTTGTTGATATATATTTCTATAAAGTATATTATATTAAGTATATTATAAATTAACTAATGAATTCTTTAAATTAATTAATGAATTCTTTACTTATTTAATTTTGTATTATTATTAATTAATATATTTTTCTTAGTCAATGATTATACAACTGTCTGTATTAGACTGTCTCCCGCAAGATGCTGCGACGACCTGCAGAACATTGCGGGAAGTCGATGGGTGCAAATGACACAGGACCTTTCTATGTGGCGATCCTTAGGAGAGGCGTATGTTCAGCAGTAGACTTCTGTTAGACTGTTATGATGACGATGATCATGATAAGAAGTACATGTCACATGAGATATTGCAATTACACTTTGTTAGTTGAAAGGTCATTTATTGAATGACAACATTTATCGATTGGTCTACCATCTCTAGATGTATGTTTCTGTTTAAATATATTGAGATTTTGATATTTCATACTTTTTAGTATTTTAGTATTGAATATGACCTGTCATACACGCAAATCACACTAATTTTTACTAACTTTATCTCATGCACACCAGTGTAGATATCGCGTTCTCATACTTATTATGCGTTTTCGTGTATCTTTCAACATTGACATTATTTAAACAGAGATAAGTAGCCACTTATAATATGTACAGTGAGGGCAGAGTTAGGAGTTTCTAGGATTTAAACTTATAACAACTTCAAGTAGTTTTAAGATTAAAGATTGGCTATCGTGACTTTCTTGGATTGGCTTGTGAAGGCATCTCTAACTACTCTATGTACGTCGGTGCACTTGGACAGCTGTCGCAGTTCCGGGGCTGGTGCGCGGCGGGCTGCTGCCGCCCGGCGCGGCGCGCGGCGGGAGGGGCAGCGCCCACTCCCGGGACGGGCGCAGCTGCAGCGTGGAGGAGCAGGTCACAAACTGACCCCGTAGCTTAGTTGCTAGCGACCCCGCCTTCGAAGCTAGGGGTTGATGATTTACATGTGCATACGAATCCTCTCTGTCCGTGAGTGTCTCGAGAGGCGACAGAGGAGAGCCCTTCCTACCCTACCTATCTCGAAAAATACCAGATTAAAATAAGCAAACTGGTGACAAAGCGATCGCCAATCCGCCTGAACGATTGCGAGAAGCCTGTAGAATCAATCCTGAAATGGACTTTCATAGGCTGCTTTTTATGTATATACTCAAACTAACCGCGTTCGTAGCACTATAACAAAATGAATAGTATCACTGAAATCACTTACTGTCACTTGCAGGATTAGCTCATTTTGTTCGGGCTAGCTCCTAACACCGGTTAAGATAATATACTCGTAAAGATGTAACAGGATATATCAGAGCACTTTATAACGTAACTGATATCTAGTTCCTTACCATGACATAATTAATATTCTAAATGATATATAAACATTTAAAACGTTAAGATATTTGCACGTTCCTCGCCAGGTATCCGAGCTGCTGCGCCACTGCACGGACCCCGACGTCCTCGGCGTCACCAGGTCCAATTGGGAGCCCTGGATCTAGTCACGAACGATGCGATGCGATATTGAAATTGAGCTGAAACTCGAATTAAACCTATGTCCTTTCCGAACTAAGAAATTTACTAATAATTTATTGTATTGTGTTATATTTTTATAATAAATGGAAACTGACATGTTTTAACTGTTTTATTTCTTTAACAATCTTCGCAAAAACGACGATAAGCTAGGGGTTGATGATTTACATGTGCATACGAATCCTCTCTGTCCGTAAGTGTCTCGAGAGGCGACAGAGGGAGAGCCCTACCTACCCTACCTATCTCGAAAAATACCAGATTAAAATAAGCAAACTGGTGACAAAGCGGTCGCAAATCCGCCTGAATGATTGCGAGAAGCCTGTAGAATCAATCCTGAAATGGACTTTCATAGGCTGCTTTTTATGTATATACTCAAACTAACCGCGTTCGTAGCACTATAACAAAATGAATAGTATCACTGAAATCGGTACAGCCCGTTCTGTGATATCAGTATCACTTGCAGGATTAGCTCATTTTGTTTGGGCTAGCTCCTAACACCGGTTATGATAATATACTCGTAAAGATGTAACAGGATATATCAGAGCACTTTATAACGTAACTGATATCTAGTTCCTAACCATGACATAATTAATATTCTAAATGATATATAAACATTTAAAACGTTAAGATATTTGCACGTTCCTCGCCAGGTATCCGAGCTGCTGCGCCACTGCACGGACCCCGACGTCCTCGGCGTCACCAGGTCAACCGCATCTAAATCCGTTCTATAGATTTCAATTCACAAACAAATAATTTTCCATTTTTAGAAACCGATGCAGGAATCATTGAGATTCGTGCGTCAGTATCTAAGTTGAAAAACAAGACATTAGAGAATGGAAACAGGATCAAAATCCGTGCAGTAGCTTTAGCGTCAACCTTGAACAAACATTTAAGAACTGTCAATATCATCTTTTTCCGCACAAACAGTAACCTAAACCACTGGGATATCGTTGTAGAAGCGATGGTTGCGTTACTCTATGGAGAAAGAATTACTAAAAAAAAAACACTTTATTCTCTAACTAACTAATAAATGTATTAGAATCGTAATCATTCGGAATCGCTGTCGTCGGTGGCGGGCGCGTCGTCCACGTCCACCGTGAACTTGTACTCCTGGTCCGCGCCCAGTCCGACATGAAGTAGAGCGTGTAGGTGTGCCGGCCGCCCGCGCCGCACACGAAGTCCAGCCGCACCCGCGCGGCGCGCGCCAGCGACACGCGCTCGATGGACAGCAGGCTGTTGCTCTCGGCTCGCCCACCACCACCCACCAGCCCTCCTCGCGCTTCTGCGGCACACGCGCACGCGACATGGCGGGACATGGAGCCACTCGGGCCAGCGGGACATAAGTGTGTGTGTGTGTGTGTGTGTGTGTGTGTGTGAAATGTTCAGCATGAACGAATTTTTTATTTTATTAAGTTGCAAATGTTACTTTCGTCTTATACATTACACTTATATAACGTACACACATAACAGCTTGCAGTAGTCCACTGCTGGACATAGGCCTCTCGCGTGCCGTAATCGTCACGCTTGGCAGGCAGATTGGCGATCGCACTACGAGACACCTCGCAACCTAACTCAACATAACCTAACCTTTGTGCTTAGGACGGGTATTATTCCTTAGGGCATCTTTGTTCCTAAATATGCCATGGGTACTAAATTTACTTTTTCTACATGTCTCGGGACTGGGTATTTGTGGCCAAATACCCAGTCTGGGTATGTGACAAAGCGATCGCCAATCCGCCTGAACGATTGCGAGAAGCCTGTAGAATCAATCCTGAAATGGACTTTCATAGGCTGTTTTTATGTATATACTCAAACTAACCGCCTTCGTAGCACTATAACAAAATGAATAGTATCACTGAAATCGGTACAGCCCGTTCTGTGATATCAGTATCACTTGCAGGATTAGCTCATTTTGTTTGGGCTAGCTCCTAACACCGGTTATGATAATATACTCGTAAAGATGTAACAGGATATATCAGAGCACTTTATTACGTAACTGATATCTAGTTCCTTACCATGACATAATTAATATTCTAATTGATATATAAACATTTAAAACGTTAAGATATTTGCACGTTCCTCGCCAGGTATCCGAGCTGCTGCGCCACTGCACGGACCCCGACGTCCTCGGCGTCACCAGGTCAACCGCATCTAAATCCGTTCTATAGATTTCAATTCACAAACAAATAATTTTCCATTTTTAGAAACCGATGCAGGAATCATTGAGATTCGTGCGTCAGTTTCTAAGTTGAAAAACAAGACATTAGAGAATGGAAACAGGATCAAAATCCGTGCAGTAGCTTTAGCGTCAACCTTGAACAAACATTTAGGAACTGTCAATATCATCTTTTTCCGCACAAACAGTAACCTAAACCACTGGGATATCGTTGTAGAAGCGATGGTTGCGTTACTCTATGGAGAAAGAATTACTAAAAAAAAAACACTTTATTCTCTAACTAACTAATAAATGTATTAGAATCGTAATCATTCGGAATCGCTGTCGTCGGTGGCGGGCGCGTCGTCCACGTCCACCGTGAACTTGTACTCCTGGTCCGCGCCCAGTCCGACATGAAGTAGAGCGTGTAGGTGTGCCGGCCGCCCGCGCCGCACACGAAGTCCAGCCGCACCCGCGCGGCGCGCGCCAGCGACACGCGCTCGATGGACAGCAGGCTGTTGCTCTCGGCGCGCCCACCACCACCCACCAGCCCTCCTCGCGCTTCTGCGGCACACGCGCACGCGACATGGCGGGACATGGAGCCACTCGGGCCAGCGGGACATAAGTGTGTGTGTGTGTGAAATGTTCAGCATGAACGAATTTTTTATTTTATTAAGTTGCAAATGTTACTTTCGTCTTATACATTAAACTTATATAACGTACACACATAACAGCTTGCAGTAGTCCACTGCTGGACATAGGCCTCTCGCACGCCGTAATCGCCACGCTTGGCAGGCAGATTGGCGATCGCACTACGAGACACCTCGCAACCTAACTCAACATAACCTAACCTTTGTGCTTAGGACGGGTATTATTCCTTAGGGCATCTTTGTTCCTAAATATGCCATGGGTATAGACTAAGGGGAAAATCTTAAAGACTAAATTTACTTTTTCTACATGTCTCGGGACTGGGTATTTGTGGCCCATTCGTTGTTTCTTATTCCATAACACAAGTAAGTTTGCTACTTACGCATGAGACATCGGAGCAATGTATGTAATTTTCAACCTATCAATATATGTTTCTAAAACAAAAAGTAGCCTCTAAGAAGTGGTGACTTTGAAAGGAGTATGAAGCGATACAATTTACGTTACTATGACAGAAAAACATATGTAGCGCGATGCCGGGGCGGCTCGTTGGCCATCTATAAACAGATTTTGAGGGGACAAAATGTATATGTATTTCTTAAGTAAGACTATAGAAGTCTAGAAAGCCACGTGTAGTACTGAAAACCGCATCTAAATCCGTTCTATAGATTTCAATTCACAAACAAATAATTTTCCATTTTAGAAACCGATGCAGGAATCATTGAGATTCGTGCGTCAGTTTCTAAGTTGAAAAACAAGACATTAGAGAATGGAAACAGGATCAAAATCCGTGCAGTAGCTTTAGCGTCAACCTTGAACAAACATTTAAGAACTGTCAATATCATCTTTTCCGCACAAACAGTAACCTAAACCACTGGGATATCGTTGTAGAAGCGATGGTTGCGTTACTCTATGGAGAAAAGAATTACTAAAAAAAAAACACTTTATTCTCTAACTAACTAATAAATGTATTAGAATCGTAATCATTCGGAATCGCTGTCGTCGGTGGCGGGCGCGTCGTCCACGTCCACCGTGAACTTGTACTCCTGGTCCGCGCCCAGTCCGACATGAAGTAGAGCGTGTGGGTGTGCCGGCCGCCCGCGCCGCACACGAAGTCCAGCCGCACCCGCGCGGCGCGCGCCAGCGACACGCGCTCGATGGACAGCAGGCTGTTGCTCTCGGCGCGCCCACCACCACCCACCAGCCCTCCTCGCGCTTCTGCGGCACACGCGCACGCGACATGGCGGGACATGGGCCTCTCGCGTGCCGTAATCGCCACGCTTGGCAGGCAGATTGGCGATCGCACTACGAGACACCTCGCAACCTATCAATGTATGTTTCTACGTATTGTTGGGTTAATTAATGTTGTTAGCATGGATCCATAAACATTTATTGAAGTCTAAGTTTGATTTTGATTTGTCTGACCCTTGACAACAGTATGTGTGTATTTATTCATTGGAATAACAATTTAAATTCGTCTATCGACACAGAGTCTATCTCTAGCGGAGATAAAACAGGCGAAAGAAATTTTTATAATGTTGGAAATACAATATTAACTCTTTTCCTAGACATTAGTCGGGCACGATCACCTCAGTCCTAGGTGTCATATTAACGTATTTATTTATTTATTTATTTATTTATTTATTTATTTATTTATTTATTTATTTATAGTGACGTGAAAACTTTTTGTCATCATCATCATACAATCTCGCCTCTTTCCCGTAGGTATAGGCAAATACCACTTCTTTCTACTTGCTACGATCCTTAAATACTTGTTTCGCTTCGTCCACTTTCGTTATTCCCGTCATAGAGGATGAGAATAACATTTTGTGAATACTCTAAATATTCTGACTTTTCTTCATAAACAATCCCTGATGGGATAGCCAGGAACATTTAACCAAATGTCGCGATCCTTACATAACACTTTCGTTTCTTTCATATTAATAATTTTGTGATGACAAAAACTAATATATATTTATAAAACAACAACACTTTTATTTTAAATTTGCTGCCAAAGCTGGAGAACGTTTGCTAGCCGAGTGCAAGTGTCAAGGTTGCCAGACACCCCGGCGTCT
>JAGSMR010000153.1:55000-117500 GCA_029286605.1 Sericinus montela
TATTTATTTATTTATTTATTTATTTATTTATTTATTTATTTATTTATTTATTTATTTATTTATTTATTTATTTATTTATTTATTTATTTATTTATTTATTTATTTATTTATTTATTTATTTATTTATTTATTTATTTATTTATTTATTTATTTATTTATTTATTTATTTATTTATTTATTTATTTATTTATTTATTTATTTATTTATTTATTTATTTATTTATTTATTTATTTATTTATTTATTTATTTATTTATTTATTTATTTATTTATTTATTTATTTATTTATTTATTTATTTATTTATTTATTTATTTATTTATTTATTTATTTATTTATTTATTTATTTATTTATTTATTTATTTATTTATTTATTTATTTATTTATTTATTTATTTATTTATTTATTTATTTATTTATTTATTTATTTATTTATTTATTTATTTATTTATTTATTTATTTATTTATTTATTTATTTATTTATTTATTTATTTATTTATTTATTTATTTATTTATTTATTTATTTATTTATTTATTTATTTATTTATTTATTTATTTATTTATTTATTTATTTATTTATTTATTTATTTATTTATTTATTTATTTATTTATTTATTTATTTATTTATTTATTTATTTATTTATTTATTTATTTATTTATTTATTTATTTATTTATTTATTTATTTATTTATTTATTTATTTATTTATTTATTTATTTATTTATTTATTTATTTATTTATTTATTTATTTATTTATTTATTTATTTATTTATTTATTTATTTATTTATTTATTTATTTATTTATTTATTTATTTATTTATTTATTTATTTATTTATTTATTTATTTATTTATTTATTTATTTATTTATTTATTTATTTATTTATTTATTTATTTATTTATTTATTTATTTATTTATTTATTTATTTATTTATTTATTTATTTATTTATTTATTTATTTATTTATTTATTTATTTATTTATTTATTTATTTATTTATTTATTTATTTATTTATTTATTTATTTATTTATTTATTTGTCGCAGTTCCGGGGCTGGTGCGCGGCGGGCTGCTGCCGCCCGGCGCGGCGCGCGGCGGGAGGGCAGCGCCCACTCCCGGGACGGGCGCAGCTGCAGCGTGGAGGAGCAGGTCACAAACTGACCCCGTAGCTTAGTTGCTAGCGACCCCGCCTTCGAAGCTAGGGGTTGATGATTTACATGTGCATACGAATCCTCTCTGTCCGTGAGTGTCTCGAGAGGCGACAGAGGAGAGCCCTACCTACCCTACCTATCTCGAAAAATACCAGATTAAAATAAGCAAACTGGTGACAAAGCGATCGCCAATCCGCCTGAATGATCGCGAGAAGCCTGTAGAATCAATCCTGAAATGGACTTTCATAGGCTGCTTTTTATGTATATACTCAAACTAACCGCGTTCGTAGCACTATAACAAAATGAATAGTATCACTGAAATCACTTACTATCACTTGCAGGATTAGCTCATTTTGTTCGGGCTAGCTCCTAACACCGGTTATGATAATATACTCGTAAAGATGTGAATGATAAATGACAGGATATATCAGAGCACTTTATTACGTAACTGATATCTAGTTCCTAACCATGACATAATTAATATTCTAAATGATATATAAACATTTAAAACGTTAAGATATTTGCACGTTCCTCGCCAGGTATCCGAGCTGCTGCGCCACTGCACGGACCCCCACGTCCTCGGCGTCACCAGGTCCAATTGGGAGCCCTGGATCTAGTCACGAACGATGCGATGCGATATTGAAATGGAGCTGAAACTCTAATTAAAACTATGTCCTTTCCGAACTAAGAAATTTACTAATAATTTGTTGTATTGTGTTATATTTTTATAATAAATGGAAACTGACATGTTTTAACTGTTTTATTTCTTTAACAATCTACGCAAAAACAACGATAAGCTCGTCGCTACCTGTCACGTTTTCCCAAAATCTTCGGTGAAAGGTGGGTCGGAAGGATTTAATCGTCTAGACTTCTGTCTACCTCTGTATTGGAGGAATATATGTGAATATGTTTCTAAAACAAAAAGTAGCCTCTAAGAAGTGGTGACTTTGAAAGGAGTATGAAGCGATACAATTTACGTTACTACGACAGAAAAACATATGTAGCGCGATGCCGGGGCGGCTCGTTGGCCATCTATAAACAGATTTTGAGGGGACAAAATGTATATGTATTTCTTAAGTAAGACTATAGAAGTCTAGAAAGCCACGTGTAGTACTGAAAACCGCATCTAAATCCGTTCTATAGATTTCAATTCACAAACAAATAATTTTCCATTTTTAGAAACCGATGCAGGAATCATTGAGATTCGTGCGTCAGTTTCTAAGTTGAAAAACAAGACATTAGAGAATGGAAACAGGATCAAAATCCGTTCAGTAGCTTTAGCGTCAACCTTGAACAAACATTTAAGAACTGTAAATATCATCTTTTTCGGCACAAACAGTAACCTAAACCACTGGGATATCGTTGTAGAAGCGATCGTTGCGTTACTCTATGGAGAAAGAATTACTAAAAAAAATCACTTTATTCTCTAACTAATAAAGGCTGTTGCTCATCGGCTCGCCCACCACCACCCACCAGCCCTCCTCGCGCTTCTGCGGCACACGCGCACGCGACATGGCGGGACATGGAGCCACTCGGGCCAGCGGGACATAAGTGTGTGTGTGTGTGTGTGTGTGTGTGTGAAATGTTCAGCATGAACGAATTTTTTATTTTATTAAGTTGCAAATGTTACTTTCGTCTTATACATTACACTTATATAACGTACACACATAACAGCTTGCAGTAGTCCACTGCTGGACATAGGCCTCTCGCGTGCCGTAATCGCCACGCTTGGCAGGCAGATTGGCGATCGCACTACCAGACACCTCGCAACCTAACCTAACATAACCTAACCTAACATTTGTACTTAGGACGGGTATTATTCCTTAGGGCATCTTTGTTCCTAAATATGCCATGGGTATAGACTAAGGAGGAAAATCTTAAAGACTAAATCTACTTTTCTACATGTCTCAGGACTGGGTATTTGTGGCCCATTCGTTGTTTCTTATTCCATAACACAAGTAAGTTTGCTACTTACGCATGAGACATCGGAGCAATGTATGTGATTTTCAACCTATCAATGTATGTTTCTACGTATGTATTGTTGGGTTAATTAATGTTTAGAGAGCCTTAAGATATAATTACAAATTCATACTTAATTATTCAATCCAAATGTAACTAAGGCCATTTATGGCCATGTGTACAATGGTATTTTAACATAAGCCTAAAAGAGATATTGTTTTGACTAATTTCTCAGTATTCATAGCTATTGCGTTAGTTAATGTTTACATAGTTTTAAGGCATAAGTATAAATCTATTGTTTTAATATTTAATTTTAATATACTGAGGCTATTTATAAAAAAACAGTATTTGTAATAAGATTTCTTATATAATAATACTATCTTAACATTGGTTTTAAAAGGGACGTTGTTTTGATAGATGTTCAGTGTTCAAGTTGAACGGTCAATTATAGTTTACTAAGTTTTAATAGATAATTGTATAAATTAATAGTGAAACATTTAATTTAAATTAATATTCGGCCTATTTATAAAAACGGTACTTTTAATAATATTTCTAATGTAAAAATATTATTTTAACATTGGCTTAAAAGGGATGTTGTATTGACAAACTAGCCAGGGGCATTCGATGCTGCAACCATGTTTGATGTTAGACGCAACATACAATTAAAAACTACATTTGTTTTCATATTTTAATTAATGTTGTTAGCATGGATCCATAAACATTTATTGAAGTCTAAGTTTGATTTTTGATTTGTCTGACCCTTGACAACAGTATGTGTGTATTTATTCATTGGAATAACAATTTAAATTCGTCTATCGACACAGAGTCTATCTCTAGCGGAGATAAAACAGGCGAAAGAAATTTTTATAATGTTGGAAATACAATATTAACTCTTTTCCTAGACATTAGTCGGGCACGATCACCTCAGTCCTAGGTGTCATATTAACGTATTTATTTATTTATTTATTTATTTATTTATTTATTTATTTATTTATTTATTTATTTATTTATTTATTTATTTATTTATTTATTTATTTATTTATTTATTTATTTATTTATTTATTTATTTATTTATTTATTTATTTATTTATTTATTTATTTATTTATTTATTTATTTATTTATTTATTTATTTATTTATTTATTTATTTATTTATTTATTTATTTATTTATTTATTTATTTATTTATTTATTTATTTATTTATTTATTTATTTATTTATTTATTTATTTATTTATTTATTTATTTATTTATTTATTTATTTATTTATTTATTTATTTATTTATTTATTTATTTATTTATTTATTTATTTATTTATTTATTTATTTATTTATTTATTTATTTATTTATTTATTTATTTATTTATTTATTTATTTATTTATTTATTTATTTATTTATTTATTTATTTATTTATTTATTTATTTATTTATTTATTTATTTATTTATTTATTTATTTATTTATTTATTTATTTATTTATTTATTTATTTATTTATTTATTTATTTATTTATTTATTTATTTATTTATTTATTTATTTATTTATTTATTTATTTATTTATTTATTTATTTATTTATTTATTTATTTATTTATTTATTTATTTATTTATTTATTTATTTATTTATTTATTTATTTATTTATTTATTTATTTATTTATTTATTTATTTATTTATTTATTTATTTATTTATTTATTTATTTATTTATTTATTTATTTATTTATTTATTTATTTATTTATTTATTTATTTATTTATTTATTTATTTATTTATTTATTTATTTATTTATTTATTTATTTATTTATTTATTTATTTATTTATTTATTTATTTATTTATTTATTTATTTATTTATTTATTTATTTATTTATTTATTTATTTATTTATTTATTTATTTATTTATTTATTTATTTATTTATTTATTTATTTATTTATTTATTTATTTATTTATTTATTTATTTATTTATTTATTTATTTATTTATTTATTTATTTATTTATTTATTTATTTATTTATTTATTTATTTATTTATTTATTTATTTATTTATTTATTTATTTATTTATTTTATTTTATTAAGTTGCAAATGTTACTTTCGTCTTATACATTACACTTATATAACTTACACACATAACAGCTTGCAGTAGTCCACTGCTGGACATAGGCCTCTCGCGTGCCGTAATCGCCACGCTTGGCAGGCGGATTGGCGATCGCACTACGAGACACCTCGCAACCTAACCTAACATTTGTACTTAGGACGGGTATTATTCCTTGGGGCATCTATGTGCCTAAATATGCTATGGGTATAGACTAAGGGGAAAATCTTAAAGACTAAATCTACTTTTTTCTACATGTCTCGGGACCGGGTATATGTGGCCCATTCGTTGTTTCTTATTCCATAACACAAGTAAGTTTGCTACTTACGCATGAGACATCGGAGCAATGTATGTGATTTTCAACCTATCAATGTATGTTTCTACGTATGTATTGTTGGGTTAATTAATGTTTAGAGAGCCTTAAGATATAATTACAAATTCATACTTAATTATACAATCCAAATGTAACTAAGGCCATTTATGGCCATGTGTACAATGGTATTTTAACATAAGCCTAGAAAGAGATATTGTTTTGACTAATTTCTCAGTGTTCATAGCTATTGCGTTAGTTAATGTTTACATAGTTTTAAGGCATAAGTATAAATCCATTGTTTTTAATATTTAATTTTAATATACCTGAGGCTATTTATAAAAAAACAGTATTTGTAATAAGATTTCTTATATAATAATACTATCTTAACATTGGTTTTAAAAGGGACGTTGTTTTGATAGATTTTCAGTGTTCAAGTTGAACGGTCAATTATAGTTTACTAAGTTTTAATAGATAATTGTATAAATTAATAGTGAAACATTTAATTTAAATTAATATTCGGCCTATTTATAAAAATGGTACTTTTAATAATATTTCTAATGTAAAAATATTATTTTAACATTGGCTTAAAAGGGATGTTGTATTGACAAACTAGCCAGGGGGCATTCGATGCTGCAACCATGTTTGATGTTAGACGCAAAATACAATTAAAAAACTACATTTGTTTTCATATTTTAATTAATGTTGTTAGCATGGATCCATAAACATTTATTGAAGTCTATGTTTGATTTTGATTTGTCTGACCCTTGACAACAGTATGTGTGTATTTATTCATAGGAATAACAATTTAAATTCGTCTATCGACACAGAGTCTATCTCTAGCGGAGATAAAACAGGCGAAAGAAATTTTTATAATGTTGGAAATACAATATTAACTCTTTTCCTAGACATTAGTCGGGCACGATCACCTCAGTCCTAGGTGTCATATTAATGTATTTATTTACTTATTTGCTTGTATATGTACATACATTGGGGAAAAGAAAATAAAGTTCCCATTTGAAGTTCTTAAAAATATTTACACACCTTGAAAGAGTATATAGCATTTTAATTTTTGTTGATATATATTTCTATAAAGTATATTATATTAAGTATATTATAAATTAACTAATGAATTCTTTAAATTAATTAATGAATTCTTTACTTATTTAATTTTGTATTATTATTAATTAATATATTTTTCTTAGTCAATGATTATACAACTGTCTGTATTAGACTGTCTCCCGCAAGATGCTGCGACGACCTGCAGAACATTGCGGGAAGTCGATGGGTGCAAATGACACAGGACCTTTCTATGTGGCGATCCTTAGGAGGCGTATGTTCAGCAGTAGACTTCTGTTAGACTGTTATGATGACGATGATCATGATAAGAAGTACATGTCACATGAGATATTGCAATTACACTTTGTTAGTTGAAAGGTCATTTATTGAATGACAACATTTATCGATTGGTCTACCATCTCTAGATGTATGTTTCTGTTTAAATATATTGAGATTTTGATATTTCATACTTTTTAGTATTTTAGTATTGAATATGACCTGTCATACACGCAAATCACACTAATTTTTACTAACTTTATCTCATGCACACCAGTGTAGATATCGCGTTCTCATACTTATTATGCGTTTTCGTGTATCTTTCAACATTAACATTATTAAAACAGAGATAAGTAGCCACTTATAATATGTACAGTGAGGGCAGAGTTAGGAGTTTCTAGGATTTAAACTTATAACAACTTCAAGTAGTTTTAAGATTAAAGATTGGCTATCGTGACTTTCTTGGATTGGCTTGTGAAGGCATCTCTAAATACTCTATGTACGTCGGTGCACTTGGACAGCTGTCGCAGTTCCGGGGGCTGGTGCGCGGCGGGCTGCTGCGGCCCCGGCGCGGCGCGCGGCGGGAGGGGCAGCGCCCACTCCCGGGACGGGCGCAGCTGCAGCGTGGAGGAGCAGGTCACAAACTGACCCCGTAGCTTAGTTGCTAGCGACCCCGCCTTCGAAGCTAGGGGTTGATGATTTACATGTGCATACGAATCCTCTCTGTCCGTGAGTGTCTCGAGAGGCGACAGAGGGAGAGCCCTACCTACCCTACCTATCTCGAAAAATACCAGATTAAAATAAGCAAACTGGTGACAAAGCGGTCGCAAATCCGCCTGAATGATCGCGAGAAGCCTGTAGAATCAATCCTGAAATGGACTTTCATAGGCTGCTTTTTATGTATATACTCAAACTAACCGCGTTCGTAGCACTATAACAAAATGAATAGTATCACTGAAATCGGTACAGCCCGTTCTTTGATATCAGTATCACTTGCAGGATTAGCTCATTTTGTTTGGGCTAGCTCCTAACATCGGTTAAGATAATATACTCGTAAAGATGTAACAGGATATATCAGAGCACTTTATAACGTAACTGATATCTAGTTCCTAACCATGACATAATTAATATTCTAAATGATATATAAACAAAGTACAAAACAAAAAGAACTTTAAAACGTTAAGATATTTGCACGTTCCTCGCCAGGTATCCCACGCCCTCGGCGTCACCAGGTCCAATTGGGAGCCCTGGATCTAGTCACGAACGATGCGATGCGATATTGAAATTGAGCTGAAACTCGAATTAAACCTATGTCCTTTCCGAACTAAGAAATTTACTAATAATTTATTGTATTGTGTTATATTTTTATAATAAATGGAAACTGACATGTTTTAACTGTTTTATTTCTTTAACAATCTTCGCAAAACACGACGATAAGCTAGGGGTTGATGATTTACATGTGCATACGAATCCTCTCTGTCCGTGAGTGTCTCGAGAGGCGACAGAGGGAGAGCCCTACCTACCCTACCTATCTCGAAAAATACCAGATTAAAATAAGCAAACTGGTGACAAAGCGGTCGCAAATCCGCCTGAATGATCGCGAGAAGCCTGTAGAATCAATCCTGAAATGGACTTTCATAGGCTGCTTTTTATGTATATACTCAAACTACGGTTAGTTTAGTTACGGTTAGTTCGTAGCACTATAACAAAATGAATAGTATCACTGAAATCGGTACAGCCCGTTCTTTGATATCAGTATCACTTGCAGGATTAGCTCATTTTGTTTGGGCTAGCTCCTAACATCGGTTAAGATAATATACTCGTAAAGATGTAACAGGATATATCAGAGCACTTTATAACGTAACTGATATCTAGTTCCTAACCATGACATAATTAATATTCTAAATGATATATAAACATTTAAAACGTTAAGATATTTGCACGTTCCTCGCCAGGTATCCGAGCTGCTGCGCCACTGCACGGACCCCGACGTCCTCGGCGTCACCAGGTCAACCGCATCTAAATCCGTTCTATAGATTTCAATTCACAAACAAATAATTTTCCATTTTTAGAAACCGATGCAGGAATCATTGAGATTCGTGCGTCAGTTTCTAAGTTGAAAAACAAGACATTAGAGAATGGAAACAGGATCAAAATCCGTGCAGTAGCTTTAGCGTCAACCTTGAACAAACATTTAAGAACTGTCAATATCATCTTTTTCCGCACAAACAGTAACCTAAACCACTGGGATATCGTTGTAGAAGCGATGGTTGCGTTACTCTATGGAGAAAGAATTACTAAAAAAAAAAAACACTTTATTCTCTAACTAACTAATAGATGTATTAGAATCGGAATCATTCGGAATCGCTGTCGTCGGTGGCGGGCGCGTCGTCCACGTCCACCGTGAACTTGTACTCCTGGTCCGCGCCCAGTCCGACATGAAGTAGAGCGTGTAGGTGTGCCGGCCGCCCGCGCCGCACACGAAGTCCAGCCGCACCCGCGCGGCGCGCGCCAGCGACACGCGCTCGATGGACAGCAGGCTGTTGCTCTTCGGCTCGCCCACCACCACCCACCAGCCCTCCTCGCGCTTCTGCGGCACACGCGCACGCGACATGGCGGGACATGGAGCCACTCGGGCCAGCGGGACATAAGTGTGTGTGTGTGTGAAATGTTCAGCATGAACGAATTTTTTATTTTATTAAGTTGCAAATGTTACTTTCGTCTTATACATTACACTTATATAACGTACACACATAACAGCTTGCAGTAGTCCACTGCTGGACATAGGCCTCTCGCGTGCCGTAATCGCCACGCTTGGCAGGCAGATTGGCGATCGCACTACGAGACACCTCGCAACCTAACTCAACATAACCTAACCTTTGTGCTTAGGACGGGTATTATTCCTTAGGGCATCTTTGTTCCTAAATATGCCATGGGTATAGACTAAGGGGAAAATCTTAAAGACTAAATTTACTTTTCTACATGTCTCAGGACTGGGTATTTGTGGCCAAATACCCAGTCTGGGTATGTGTGACAAAGCGATCGCCAATCCGCCTGAATGATCGCGAGAAGCCTGTAGAATCAATCCTGAAATGGACTTTCATAGGCTGTTTTTATGTATATACTCAAACTAACCGCCTTCGTAGCACTATAACAAAATGAATAGTATCACTGAAATCACTTACTGTCACTTGCAGGATTAGCTCATTTTGTTCGGGCTAGCTCCTAACACCGGTTATGATAATATACTCGTAAAAGATGTAACGGATATATCAGAGCACTTTATAACGTAACTGATATCTAGTTCCTAACCATGACATAATTAATATTCTAAATGATATATAAACATTTAAAACGTTAAGATATTTGCACGTTCCTCGCCAGGTATCCGAGCTGCTGCGCCACTGCACGGACCCCGACGTCCTCGGCGTCACCAGGTCAACCGCATCTAAATCCGTTCTATAGATTTCAATTCACAAACAAATAATTTTCCATTTTAGAAACCGATGCAGGAATCATTGAGATTCGTGCGTCAGTTTCTAAGTTGAAAAACAAGACATTAGAGAATGGAAACAGGATCAAAATCCGTGCAGTAGCTTTAGCGTCAACCTGAACAAACATTTAAGAACTGTAAATATCATCTTTTTTCCGCACAAACAGTAACCTAAACCACTGGGATATCGTTGTAGAAGCGATGGTTGCGTTACTCTATGGAGAAAGAATTACTAAAAAAAAAAACACTTTATTCTCTAACTAACTAATAAATGTATTAGAATCGTAATCATTCGGAATCGCTGTCGTCGGTGGCGGGCGCGTCGTCCACGTCCACCGTGAACTTGTACTCCTGGTCCGCGCCCAGTCCGACATGAAGTAGAGCGTGTAGGTGTGCCGGCCGCCCGCGCCGCACACGAAGTCCAGCCGCACCCGCGCGGCGCGCGCCAGCGACACGCGCTCGATGGACAGCAGGCTGTTGCTCTCGGCGCGCCCACCACCACCCACCAGCCCTCCTCGCGCTTCTGCGGCACACGCGCACGCGACATGGCGGGACATGGAGCCACTCGGGCCAGCGGGACATAAGTGTGTGTGTGTGTGAAATGTTCAGCATGAACGAATTTTTTATTTTATTAAGTTGCAAATGTTACTTTCGTCTTATACATTAAACTTATATAACGTACACACATAACAGCTTGCAGTAGTCCACTGCTGGACATAGGCCTCTCGCGTGCCGTAATCGCCACGCTTGGCAGGCAGATTGGCGATCGCACTACGAGACACCTCGCAACCTAACTCAACATAACCTAACCTTTGTGCTTAGGACGGGTATTATTCCTTAGGGCATCTTTGTTCCTAAATATGCCATGGGTACTAAATTTACTTTTTCTACATGTCTCGGGACTGGGTATTTGTGGCCAAATACCCAGTCTGGGTATGTGTGACAAAGCGATCGCCAATCCGCCTGAATGATCGCGAGAAGCCTGTAGAATCAATCCTGAAATGGACTTTCATAGGCTGCTTTTAATGTATATACTCAAACTAACCGCGTTCGTAGCACTATAACAAAATGAATAGTATCACTGAAATCACTTACTGTCACTTGCAGGATTAGCTCATTTTGTTCGGGCTAGCTCCTAACACCGGTTATGATAATATACTCGTAAAGATGTAACAGGATATATCAGAGCACTTTATTACGTAACTGATATCTAGTTCCTTACCATGACATAATTAATATTCTAAATGATATATAAACATTTAAAACGTTAAGATATTTGCACGTTCCTCGCCAGGTATCCGAGCTGCTGCGCCACTGCACGGACCCCGACGTCCTCGGCGTCACCAGGTCAACCGCATCTAAATCCGTTCTATAGATTTCAATTCACAAACAAATAATTTTCCATTTTTAGAAACCGATGCAGGAATCATTGAGATTCGTGCGTCAGTTTCTAAGTTGAAAAACAAGACATTAGAGAATGGAAACAGGATCAAAATCCGTGCAGTAGCTTTAGCGTCAACCTTGAACAAACATTTAAGAACTGTCAATATCATCTTTTTCCGCACAAACAGTAACCTAAACCACTGGGATATCGTTGTAGAAGCGATGGTTGCGTTACTCTATGGAGAAAGAATTACTAAAAAAAAAAACACTTTATTCTCTAACTAACTAATAAATGTATTAGAATCGTAATCATTCGGAATCGCTGTCGTCGGTGGCGGGCGCGTCGTCCACGTCCACCGTGAACTTGTACTCCTGGTCCGCGCCCAGTCCGACATGAAGTAGAGCGTGTAGGTGTGCCGGCCGCCCGCGCCGCACACGAAGTCCAGCCGCACCCGCGCGGCGCGCGCCAGCGACACGCGCTCGATGGACAGCAGGCTGTTGCTCTCGGCTCGCCCACCACCACCCACCAGCCCTCCTCGCGCTTCTGCGGCACACGCGCACGCGACATGGCGGGACATGGAGCCACTCGGGCCAGCGGGACATAAGTGTGTGTGTGTGTGTGTGTGTGTGTGTGTGTGAAATGTTCAGCATGAACGAATTTTTTATTTTATTAAGTTGCAAATGTTACTTTCGTCTTATACATTACACTTATATAACGTATACACATAACAGCTTGCAGTAGTCCACTGCTGGACATAGGCCTCTCGCGTGCCGTAATCGCCACGCTTGGCAGGCAGATTGGCGATCGCACTACGAGACACCTCGCAACCTAACTCAACATAACCTAACCTTTGTGCTTAGGACGGGTATTATTCCTTAGGGCATCTTTGTTCCTAAATATGCCATGGGTATAGACTAAGGGGAAAATCTTAAAGACTAAATTTACTTTTTCTACATGTCTCGGGACTGGGTATTTGTGGCCAAATACCCAGTCTGGGTATGTGTGACAAAGCGATCGCCAATCCGCCTGAATGATCGCGAGAAGCCTGTAGAATCAATCCTGAAATGGACTTTCATAGGCTGCTTTTAATGTATATACTCAAACTAACCGCGTTCGTAGCACTATAACAAAATGAATAGTATCACTGAAATCGGTACAGCCCGTTCTGTGATATCAGTATCACTTGCAGGATTAGCTCATTTTGTTTGGGCTAGCTCCTAACACCGGTTAAGATAATATACTCTTTAAGATGTAACGGATATATCAGAGCACTTTATAACGTAACTGATATCTAGTTCCTAACCATGACATAATTAATATTCTAAATGATATATAAACAAAGTACAAAAACAAAATAAAACTTTAAAACGTCTTTAATTAGTTTTTTAAATAAACAATTTTTATTTCCCGACGTTTCGGATGTCGACGTCTATGTTTAACATCAGCTTTGTGTTAATTTTTTTATAGAAACTCGCGTTAAAGAACACATAGTGATGTTAAACATAGACGCTCAAGGAAGTCTTCAGTCTGTGATCACCATACTAGATGGGCCCTACCATTATATCAGATTTGACAAGCAAATGTGTAGTATTCGCGTCGCGTGGGTCGAAGGGACTCAATTGCCTAGACTCGACCTCTGTCTACCCCTGTATTGGGAATTGCGTGAAGATATTTATTTATTTATAGTGACGTGAAAACTTTTTTTTGTCATCATCATCATACAATCTCGCCTCTTTCCCGTAGGTATAGGCAAATACCACTTCTTTCTACTTGCTACGATCCTTAAATACTTGTTTCGCTTCGTCCACTTTCGTTATTCCCGTCATAGAGGATGAGAATAACATTTTTGTGAATACTCTAAATATTCTGACTTTTCTTCATAAACAATCCCTGATGGGATAGCCAGGGAACATTTAACCAAATGTCGCGATCCTTACATAACACTTTCGTTTCTTTCATATTAATAATTTTGTGATGACAAAAAACTAATATATATTTATAAAACAACAACACTTTTATTTTAAATTTGCTGCCAAAGCTGGAGAACGTTTGCTAGCCGAGTGCAAGTGTCAAGGTTGCCAGACACCCCGGCGTCTCGTATTCCCGGCAACCCTCCCAAAAAGCTGTGATACATTGTCAAGTTGCCCTTGACACAGACGCAATCTGTGAGTATTATGCTCATTCACGGTCACATCGTGTTACAAAAGATCCTGTAAGTTTTCATAGATATTTAATAAACGCATGTGTTATGTTATCTTGGTTTCATATTACTTTTTGCGTAATATTTTGTATAATTTTTCATATGTTTGTTTTGGTGGATTTAATTGTGCAGATTTCTGTGTACCCCAGTATTGGGAATGGCGTGAAGTTATTTTTTGTTTTAGTTTTATAATATTTTTGACAATGCAATACAAAAGAATTAAAATTATTGTACTAGAGTTTAAACCATTTTTTAAATTATAACTCAAGCAGTTAGCAGTTTTCGCAGGTTGAAAGACTTCCTCTTTCATCCGGACTCACGCTACGTCCATACAATTTTTTTTCGGTATGGATATATATTTCTTAAAACAACGGATTTAAACGGAATTTGACAAAAATAATAATTACAGTAGACTTAAAATCACTTTAAAATGTTGATAGTGCCGGCCGTAGGATCGAACTCAGATATCGTTGGCTTGATCACTGATGGCCGTTATGCTGTATATAGTGTTTTAGCCTGGTATATTTCGAGACGTTCGTCCCGCCATTTATCGATTGACAATGTGATTTTGAAGTAATCTTTAACAGAAGGCTATATTCAGCAGCAACTCTTTATAGGCTGTAAAGAAGAAGAAGAAGGATGACATTTCTAAGCTTTTCCCTTAGTCGCCTCTTACGACACCCACGGAAGAAAGGTGGAGGTACATAGTCACGCCTCACGACAAGAAGTGTCATGCGTGAAGATAAATAAAATAAAAGTTATTGTTCATGTTTCTAACTAAGTCTATAAAGTGTAAGTATTCTTGTTATCCTTTAAAGGATCTGTGTCTTCCGGGAAAGGAAACAATAGCTGTAATGTTTTGTTGTTTGTCGGACACGCAGCCGGACGTGATGTTTTATTGCCGCTACGTACTCCCATTTGTAGACATCAAAGTTCAGTTCGAACAGAGGCAAAGTTATTGAATAATAATACTTTCTGATATCTTTATATGGAATTTAATCTAGTAAAACAAATTCTTTGTAAAATTAAAAAAAAATGTAAATTAAATAATTCTCGATTACTGAGTAGTTGGATCATCGGAATCCTAGTCCAAAGACTAGTTCGATCCCCAGTAAGAAGTATCGCAGTTTTCAAAAACTTTAGTACTACAGGCTCATCACCAGTCACCTTTAAACAAAAATAATATCCGGCTTGAAACTAAGCTGAAGTATTTGTGTAAAGGACTAAGTTGTCGCATTGGCTTCCTTGTTTTGGGAAATGCGTGATGATGCGTAAGGTTGTTACACCTCCATATGGTTGTTACACATTATTACACAGCAATTTTAGAGCATATAATTTCTACTTAACTTTATGTTATTAAATTAAAGAAAAAAATTATTTTAAAATTTCAACTGACACGAGCGGGATTCGAACCCGCGACCACTGCAATATAAATCACATGCCTTAAAATCAATGAAAAATTGCGTATCAGTAAAAAAAACTCAAGTAAACAGTGAAGTTAGTAAATAATAATAAATGAATAAATATATTCATGCGCCCTTCCCTCATCCCATAGATGACAGGGTAGCCAGAGTAAATAAAATAAATAAATCCACACATAGATAGTGACAACATATGTTCCTCTGATTCCAAAGTAAGCAGTTTAAGCACTTGTGTTAAGGAATCGGAAACAACAAGGCAAAAGGGCCAGACCTCAGAAAATTACTTTTGAAAAAAAATATTGGTGATGTACCTCCTGCGAATCCAATTCTTTTTAATTTTTTATAGAAACTCGCGTTAAAGAACACATAGTGATGTTAAACATAGACGCTCAAGGAAGTCTTCAGTCTGTGATCACCATACTAGATGGGCCCTACCATTATATCAGATTTGACAAGCAAATGTGTAGTATTCGCGTCGCGTGGGTCGAAGGGACTCAATTGTCTAGACTCGACCTCTGTCTACCCCTGTATTGGGAATTGCGTGAAGATATTTATTTATTTATAGTGACGTGAAAACTTTTTTGTCATCATCATCATACAATCTCGCCTCTTTCCCGTAGGTATAGGCAAATACCACTTCTTTCTACTTGCTACGATCCTTAAATACTTGTTTCGCTTCGTCCACTTTCGTTATTCCCGTCATAGAGGATGAGAATAACATTTTGTGAATACTCTAAATATACTGACTTTTCTTCATAAACAATCCCTGATGGGATAGCCAGGGAACATTTAACCAAATGTCGCGATCCTTACATAACACTTTCGTTTCTTTCATATTAATAATTTTGTGATGACAAAAAACTAATATATATTTATAAAACAACAACACTTTTATTTTAAATTTGCTGCCAAAGCTGGAGAACGTTTGCTAGCCGAGTGCAAGTGTCAAGGTTGCCAGACACCCCGGCGTCTCGTATTCCCGGCAACCCTCCAAAAAGCTGTGATACATTGTCAAGTTGCCCTTGACACAGACGCAATCTGTGAGTATTATGCTCATTCACGGTCACATCGTGTTACAAAAGATCCTGTAAGTTTTCATAGATATTTAATAAACGCATGTGTTATGTTATCTTGGTTTCATATTACTTTTTTGCGTAATATTTTGTATAATTTTTCATATGTTTGTTTTTGGTGGATTTAATTGTGCAGATTTCTGTGTACCCCAGTATTGGGAATGGCGTGAAGTTATTTTTTGTTTTAGTTTTATAATATTTTTGACAATGCAATACAAAAGAATTAAAATTATTGTACTAGAGTTTAAACCATTTTTTTAAATTATAACTCAAGCAGTTAGCAGTTTTCGCAGGTTGAAAGACTTCCTCTTTCATCCGGACTCACGCTACGTCCATACAATTTTTTCGGTATGGATATATATTTCTTAAAACAACGGATTTAAACGGAATTTGACAAAAATAATAATTACAGTAGACTTAAAATCACTTTAAAATGTTGATAGTGCCGGCCGTAGGATCGAACTCAGATATCGTTGGCTTGATCACTGATGGCCGTTATGCTGTATATAGTGTTTTAGCCTGGTATATTTCGAGACGTTCGTCCCGCCATTTATCGATTGACAATGTGATTTTGAAGTAATCTTTAACAGAAGGCTATATTCAGCAGCAACTCTTTATAGGCTGTAAAGAAGAAGAAGAAGGATGACATTTCTAAGCTTTTCCCTTAGTCGCCTCACGACAAGAAGTGTCATGCGTGAAGATAAATAAATAAAAGTTATTGTTCATGTTTCTAACTAAGTCTATAAAGTGTAAGTATTCTTGTTATCCTTTAAAGGATCTGTGTCTTCCGGGAAAGGAAACAATAGCTGTAATGTTTTTGTTGTTTGTCGGACACGCAGCCGGACGTGATGTTTTATTGCCGCTACGTACTCCCATTTGTAGACATCAAAGTTCAGTTCGAACAGAGGCAAAGTTATTGTAAGTTATAATAATACTTTCTGATATCTTTATATGGAATTTAATCTAGTAAAACAAATTCTTTGTAAAATTAAAAAAATGTAAATTAAATAATTCTCGATTACTGAGTAGTTGGATCATCGGAATCCTAGTCCAAAGACTAGTTCGATCCCCAGTAAGAAGTATCGCAGTTTTCAAAAACTTTAGTACTACAGGCTCATCACCAGTCACCTTTAAACAAAAATAATATCCGGCTTGAAACTAAGCTGAAGTATTTGTGTAAAGGACTAAGTTATCGCATTGGCTTCCCTTGTTTTGGGAAATGCGTGATGATGCGTAAGGTTGTTACACCTCCATATGGTTGTTACACATTATTACACAGCAATTTTAGAGCATATAATTTCTACTTAACTTTATGTTATTAAATTAAAGAAAAAATGATTTTAAAATTTCAACTGACACGAGCAGGATTCGAACCCGCGACCACTGCAATATAAATCACATGCCTTAAAATCAATGAAAAATTGCGTATCAGTAAAAAAAACTCAAGTAAACAGTGAAGTTAGTAAATAATAATAAATGAATAAATATATTCATGCGCCCTTCCCTCATCCATAGATGACAGGGTAGCCAGAGTAAATAAAATAAATAAATCCACACATAGATAGTGACAACATATGTTCCTCTGATTCCAAAGTAAGCAGTTTAAGCACTTGTGTTAAGGAATCGGAAACAACAAGGCAAAACAGCCAGACCTCAGAAAATTACTTTTGTTTTACTTTTGAAAAAATATTGGTGATGTACCTCCTGCGAATCCAATTCTTTTTTTAATTTTGTAATGTCACCGGAACTTAGGAACACCAATACAGGTAGTGAGACTGTAGCCATCTGGGCGGAATTTCATAACAACGCCTTAATACAAACTTCGGCTTTTACAATATTACTTGGATAATGTACAATAACAAAAAAAAAATGTAAATTAAATAATTCTCGATTACTGAGTAGTTGGATCATCGGAATCCTAGTCCAAAGACTAGTTCGATCCCCAGTAAGAAGTATCGCAGTTTTCAAAAACTTTAGTACTACAGGCTCATCACCAGTCACCTTTAAACAAAAATAATATCCGGCTTGAAACTAAGCTGAAGTATTTGTGTAAAGGACTAAGTTATCGCATTGGCTTCCCTTGTTTTGGGAAATGCGTGATGATGCGTAAGGTTGTTACACCTCCATATGGTTGTTACACATTATTACACAGCAATTTTAGAGCATATAATTTCTACTTAACTTTATGTTATTAAATTAAAGAAAAAATGATTTTAAAATTTCAACTGACACGAGCAGGATTCGAACCCGCGACCACTGCAATATAAATCACATGCCTTAAAATCAATGAAAAATTGCGTATCAGTAAAAAAAACTCAAGTAAACAGTGAAGTTAGTAAATAATAATAAATGAATAAATATATTCATGCGCCCTTCCCTCATCCATAGATGACAGGGTAGCCAGAGTAAATAAAATAAATAAATCCACACATAGATAGTGACAACATATGTTCCTCTGATTCCAAAGTAAGCAGTTTAAGCACTTGTGTTAAGGAATCGGAAACAACAAGGCAAAACAGCCAGACCTCAGAAAATTACTTTTGTTTTACTTTTGAAAAAATATTGGTGATGTACCTCCTGCGAATCCAATTCTTTTTTTAATTTTGTAATGTCACCGGAACTTAGGAACACCAATACAGGTAGTGAGACTGTAGCCATCTGGGCGGAATTTCATAACAACGCCTTAATACAAACTTCGGCTTTTACAATATTACTTGGATAATGTACAATAACAAAAAAAAAATGTAAATTAAATAATTCTCGATTACTGAGTAGTTGGATCATCGGAATCCTAGTCCAAAGACTAGTTCGATCCCCAGTAAGAAGTATCGCAGTTTTCAAAAACTTTAGTACTACAGGCTCATCACCAGTCACCTTTAAACAAAAATAATATCCGGCTTGAAACTAAGCTGAAGTATTTGTGTAAAGGACTAAGTTATCGCATTGGCTTCCCTTGTTTTGGGAAATGCGTGATGATGCGTAAGGTTGTTACACCTCCATATGGTTGTTACACATTATTACACAGCAATTTTAGAGCATATAATTTCTACTTAACTTTATGTTATTAAATTAAAGAAAAAATGATTTTAAAATTTCAACTGACACGAGCAGGATTCGAACCCGCGACCACTGCAATATAAATCACATGCCTTAAAATCAATGAAAAATTGCGTATCAGTAAAAAAAACTCAAGTAAACAGTGAAGTTAGTAAATAATAATAAATGAATAAATATATTCATGCGCCTTCCCTCATCCATAGATGACAGGGTAGCCAGAGTAAATAAAATAAATAAATCCACACATAGATAGTGACAACATATGTTCCTCTGATTCCAAAGTAAGCAGTTTAAGCACTTGTGTTAAGGAATCGGAAACAACAAGGCAAAACAGCCAGACCTCAGAAAATTACTTTTGTTTTACTTTTGAAAAAATATTGGTGATGTACCTCCTGCGAATCCAATTCTTTTTTTTTTTTGTTGTTTGTCGGACACGCAGCCGGACGTGATGTTTTATTGCCGCTACGTACTCCCATTTGTAGACATCAAAGTTCAGTTCGAACAGAGGCAAAGTTATTGAATAATAATACTTTCTGATATCTTTATATGGAATTTAATCTAGTAAAACAAATTCTTTGTAAAATTAAAAAAATGTAAATTAAATAATTCTCGATTACTGAGTAGTTGGATCATCGGAATCCTAGTCCAAAGACTAGTTCGATCCCCAGTAAGAAGTATCGCAGTTTTTCCAAAAACTTTAGTACTACAGGCTCATCACCAGTCACCTTTAAACAAAAATAATATCCGGCTTGAAACTAAGCTGAAGTATTTGTGTAAAGGACTAAGTTATCGCATTGGCTTCCCTTGTTTTGGGAAATGCGTGATGATGCGTAAGGTTGTTACACCTCCATATGGTTGTTACACATTATTACACAGCAATTTTAGAGCATATAATTTCTACTTAACTTTATGTTATTAAATTAAAGAAAAAAATGATTTTAAAATTTCAACTGACACGAGCAGGATTCGAACCCGCGACCACTGCAGTATAAATCACATGCCTTAAAATCAATGAAAAATTGCGTATCAGTAAAAAAAACTCAAGTAAACAGTGAAGTTAGTAAATAATAATAAATGAATAAATATATTCATGCGCCTTCCCTCATCCATAGATGACAGGGTAGCCAGAGTAAATAAAATAAATAAATCCACACATAGATAGTGACAACATATGTTCCTCTGATTCCAAAGAAAGCAGTTTAAGCACTTGTGTTAAGGAATCGGAAACAACAAGGCAAAACGGCCATACCTCAGAAAATTACTTTTGTTTACTTTTGAAAAAATATTGGTGATGTACCTCCTGCGAATCCAATTCTTTTTTTAATTTTGTAATGTCACCGGAACTTAGGAACACCAATACAGGTAGTGAGACTGTAGCCATCTGGGCGGAATTTCATAACAACGCCTTAATACAAACTTCGGCTTTTACAATATTACTTGGATAATGTACAATAACAAAAAAAAATATCTACACGCTATTTTCAATATTGGGGCAGATAGACGTCCAGACAATTAAGTCCTTTCGTCCTACCTTCCACCGAAGACATTTTTGGGACAACGTGACCAATGCTGAGCCTGTCGCCATCTTTATGTAAACGATAAAATCGTACATACATTTTGATGAGTACCATGATCATGGAGAGTACCATGACCATGATCAGTATGAACTGGAGATCGACTCGGGTCTCTTGACTCGAAAATCGATCACGCAACCTCTCAGCTATAGCGACTATTATTTTGCTAAATATAGGCCTCCCCAAAGATTGCCACCATTTTCACCAGAGCTTTTGCTGTTCTTCATCGTCCTTCTCGATATTTGTTATCCCTATCTATTTATTCTATATTTAATATTTATTTATTTTCTATCTTTCTTCTTTGTTATTAAATTAAAGAAAAAATGATTTTAAAATTTCAACTGACACGAGCAGGATTCGAACCCGCGATCTTCGCCGTTTCGAGGCGACGCTCTTACCTTCGACCTTCACCGTGTCTCACACGCATCAGTTGAAATTTAAACTCTGTATTCTCTTATATTACTTATGCCTTGTTTATTGGCATAGGCGCTATCTGTTATCCCTTTTGCAAGTGACAATTTGATAATCCTGACTTTTCAGTTAGGAATTATCAATACGATATCGCCTACTTTAATTTTTAATATGCAATTTTATTGATTTTTAAAGCACATTTATGCTGAACTTTTATGTTGATTAATTAAAGAGAACAAAGTTAAAACTTTAACTTTTTTAACTATGCCAATAAACAAGGCATAAGTAATATAAGAGAATACAGAGTTACAATTTCAACTGATGCGTGCAAGACACGGTGGCTGGGAGGTAAGAGCGTCGCCACAGATCGGCGAAGGTCGCGGGTTCGAATCTTGTCCGTGTCAGTTCAAATGTTAACTTTTTTCTCTTTAATATCATAAAAATTCAGTATAAATATGCTTTAAAAATCATTAAAATTGCATATTTTCTACTTTTTTCAATCCCTAGTTCTTCTGGTGTTACAATTGATAGGAAACCTTGCTAGGAAGGGATTGCCATGATATTCACGCTAGGTAAGCGGATTGACGAGCGCTGTGCCAGACACCTTACTTCTTACACCCTATGGGCCATCACCGGTGTACTGAATTCTAGTATACTAATTTTCGGGGTGGATATGCCACCATCTGTCACCAGGTGTAGCTATTTACAAAGCTTTTTCCTTTGTCACCTCCTACGACACCCATGGGAAAACGATTTGACAACATCATGTCTAAACTCTAATTAAAGAAGCCACTTGTGTCATGGAATCAGAAACAACGAAGGCACCATACACCCAGACCTGAGACACTATAGAAAAGTGGTTTCTACTTTGATCTGTCCGGGTATTGAACTCAAGAACTCAGAGCTAGGGACATCTTCAAAATTGGTGTGACACTTCTAAAGCCGTTACGCTATCAATAAAGAAATAAATTTTCACTATCGAAGGCATTTATTAGCCTAAGTGCAGGCTTCATATACTGTCTTAATGAATCAGTGTCAATAACTTACCATCATATGTATAACTTTTTTCCTACCTACCTTTCAATTAAAAAGAAAGAAGAAAAAATCTCAGTTTCCAGAGAATCGTAAAAAGTAATAACAACACGATTTTTACGACGAAAATCCCAACGTAATTTTGGCGTAAACAAAAAACTTTTCATGTCGAAGTTTGAGGAAAATCATAAAGCATTTTGGAAACATTCAATGTTTCTGTTTGTTTAGGGTTAGGGCAAGTAACATACAGTATGTTGCATGACGAGAAACTAACGTATAAAAGAGACAAGAAATTGTTCCAGAACATTCATTCAGTTCATTTCAAATAATATTCTGATAATAATATGATCCGTGTGGTAACGGCGTAAGAATATTGCCACTCCTTTCTTCCGTGGATATTGTAACGGACGACAAAGGGATACAGCCTTGAATATCGTTGTAACCGATGGATTGCGGGACAACCATCTCTAAAAATATCAGACCAAAATTATCAGACCAGTATGTGCAGTAGCGTCCGATGTGCGAGTGATCTGGTACTGCGATCGCCAATCCGCTTGCCAAGCCTGGCGATTATAGCAAATCCTCCCTGTGGGAGGCCAATGTCCTGCAGTGGTCTTGACCAGCCCGATATGTATATAATAATATAATCGAAAAGTTTAATAGCTCGAATACAATATAAAGAGTATAATAAAATATCTCAAGCTACTCCCCAGATACAGACAGTAGTTACCATGTCTTGAAAACTAATGGTTGCGGGTTAAAATCACGCTTGGGGTAAATATTTGTGTGACAAATGATTATATAAATATTTATCGACGTATACCGTACCGTTCCTTTGCACACTAAGACCGCGACAGGCCCTCCCAGTTCAGGTGAAATGCGTAAAGGTGAAAAAATTCTAATACCAATTACTGAATGGTTATATTATTTTCCGCTGTACATTCAAAACATACCGATTGCTTTTATGAAAGCAAAATCAAATTGAAATAAAGTGATTTATCAGCTTGAAAAATTTAAATATCAAATATCCACGTAGCGCAATCGGTCGGATGAAAATAAAGCGAAGCAGAATGTGCCTGATTGCGGATATCGAGTAATTGAAATCGGTTGCACTGGCTGCACGTGACGTGACCTTCTGACTTATTGTTAAAATCTATACATTTACATAAAATTGAAGTGTCTGTTTGTTATACCAAATTAAAGCTTTTCCTTTGTCACCTCCTACGACACCCATGGGGAAAACGATTTGACAACATCATGTCTAAACTCTGAACTCTAATTAAGAAGCCACTTGTGTCATGGAATCAGAAACAACGAAGGCACCACATACACCCAGACCTGAGACACTATAGAAAAGTGGTTTTCTACTTTGATCTGTCCGGGTATTGAACTCAAGAACTCAGAGCTAGGGACATCTTCAAAATTGGTGTGCCACTTCTAGAAGCCGTTACGCTATCAATAAAGAAATAAATTTTCACTATCGAAGGCATTTATTAGCCTAAGTGCAGGCTTCATATACTGTCTTAATGAATCAGTGTCAATAACTTACCATCATATGTATAACTTTTTTCCTACCTACCTTTCAATTAAAAAGAAAGAAGAAAAAATCTCAGTTTCCAGAGAATCGTAAAAAGTAATAACAACACGATTTTTACGACGAAAATCCCAACGTAATTTTGGCGTAAACAAAAAACTTTTCATGTCAAAGTTTGAGGAAAATCATAAAGCATTTTGGAAACATTCAATGTTTCTGTTTGTTTAGGTTAGGGCAAGTAACATACGAGTATGTTACGCGACGAGGGTAACGGCGCGCAAAACAAAGAGATACGTATAAAAAGAGTTAGAAATTGTTCAGAACTATTCATTCAGTTCATTTTCAAATATTCTGATAATAATATGATCCGTGTGTGGTAACGGCGTAAGAATATTGCCACTCCCTTTCTTCCCGTGGATATTGTAACAGGCGACTAAGGGATACAGCCTTGAATATCGTTGTAGCAACCGATGGATTGCGGGACAACCATCTCTAAAAATATCAGACCGGTATTGTGTGCAGTAGCGTCCGATGTGCGAGTGATCTGGTACTGCGATCGCCAATCCGCTTGCCAAGCCTGGCGATTATAGCAAATCCTCCCTGTGGAGAGGCCAATGTCCTGCAGTGGTCTTGACCAGCCCGATATGTATATAATAATATAATCGAAAAGTTTAATAGCTCGAATACAATATAAAGAGTATAATAAAATATCTCCAAGCTACTCCCCAGATACAGACAGTAGTTACCATGTCTTGAAAACTAATGGTTGCGGGTTAAAATCACGCTTGGGGTAAATATTTGTGTGACAAATGATTATATAAATATTTATCGACGTATATCGTACCGTTCCTTTGCACACTAAGACCGCGACAGGCCCACCCAGTTCAGGTGAAATGCGTAAAGGTGAAAAATTCTAATACCAATTACTGAATGGTTATATTATTTTCCGCTGTACATTCAAAACATACCGATTGCTTTTATGAAAGCAAAATCAAATCGAAATAAAGTGATTTATCAGCTTGAAAAAATTTAAATATCAAAATATCCACGTAGCGCAATCGGTCGGATGAAAATAAAGCGAAGCAGAATGTGCCTGATTGCGGATATCGAGTAATTGAAATCGGTTGCACTGGCTGCACGTGACGTGACCTTCTGACTTATTGTTAAAATCTATACATTTACATAAAATTGAAGTGTCTGTTTGTTATACCAAATTAAAGCTTTTCACGAAATGTATATAAAAGTAAACGTATCCGGTAGTTTCATAATAAAGCTATTTTTAAGCTTCAGGGCGTAGCTAGTTTTAAATAAATTAACAATATAACCTGCCCTGAGACCTGACTACTATCCGTCGCCGGTCTGCTAAATTTGATCTGGTACTTTTCAAGATGATTAACCTATAATCTGCCGGCAGCCAATTGCATTTTAAGGCTTTTCCCTTTACAATGCAATACAAGACTATTGATTAAAATTTAAAAATTAAAATATGTTAAAAAGTCCTAATAGCGGAGGTGTGATAACGTCTGAATTCGAGTCAAGAGTTCGATCTCCAGGTGATAGGCTCGTACCAATTACTTTTTCAAAACTTATGTAGGATTAACATCGTTGGCTTGGAAATTAAGACGGCGACAGGTTCTCCACCTGTCGCACTGTCCTAAATTGTATTAGGTGAAAGGTGGGACAAAGGACATAACTGTCTAGACCTCTGTCTACCCCAGTATGGTAAATTGCAAGATAATTTAAAAAATCCAATATAGGAAATTAATACTCCATTTCTAATTAATGGCTGATTAAAACTGTAACATTGTCTCCGTATTTTCTTAATTACATCTCTTTAGAAAAGATTGAGGCGGACTAACTAAATGAATTAACTGAACTGAAAGAACCCAGATTAATCTTGGAACGAGATAGAATGTTAGCGAAGCTCTCTAGATAACAATGAACGGTGATTAAAATTCTATACATTCTAATCTAACTTGATAAAAGTTTTTTATAACTACACACATTTTCCTTCAAGGAAATAGTCAGAGATCTAGAAAATTTAATTATTTCGATCCGCACTTTTAACAGTGGTAAAGCCACGCATCAGTTTTTGTTGTTGCATGAATGGGCCGGCTCGACCGGGGAGGTACCGCGACGTCGCAGAACACCGGCGTGAAGTAGAAGTCTAACAAACTTCTGCGTTTCGTCTGGTGAGTGCAGGTAACCGGTGGCCCACACACCTCCCTCCCTAATTCTGGGAAGGGGGCACTCTAAGGGAGGCTCATGGGCAGCAGTAATCACTTACCATCACTCCTTCCCTTTCATCACTCTCACTCATCCCTGCGTTCAGTTCCCAACTTACATTCCATTTTCCCACATTCGGCTGTCCTGATACAATGACTGTCCTTAGGCATTCCTCAGCATTCATGATGTTTCAAGTCTTTCAGTACAATACATCACACACATTCCACATTCCTTCAGTCATACTTTACAAACATTATCTTAATTATAAAAAAAAAAAAAAAAAAAAAAAAAAAAAAAAAAAAAAAAAAAAAAAAAAAAAAAAAAAAAAAAAAAAAAAAAAAAAAAAAAAAAAAAAAAAAAAAAAAAAAAAAAAAAAAAAAAAAAAAAAAAAAAAAAAAAAAAAAAAAAAAAAAAAAAAAAAAAAAAAAAAAAAAAAAAAAAAAAAAAAAAAAAAAAAAAAAAAAAAAAAAAAAAAAAAAAAAAAAAAAAAAAAAAAAAAAAAAAAAAAAAAAAAAAAAAAAAAAAAAAAAAAAAAAAAAAAAAAAAAAAAAAAAAAAAAAAAAAAAAAAAAAAAAAAAAAAAAAAAAAAAAAAAAAAAAAAAAAAAAAAAAAAAAAAAAAAAAAAAAAAAAAAAAAAAAAAAAAAAAAAAAAAAAAAAAAAAAAAAAAAAAAAAAAAAAAAAAAAAAAAAAAAAAAAACGAGGGTAACGGCGTATAAAAAGAGTTAGAAATTGTTCAGAACTATTCATTCAGTTCATTTCAAATAATATTCTGATAATAATATGATCCGTGTGGTAACGGCGTAAGAATATTGCCACTCCCTTTCTTCCCGTGGATATTGTAACAGGCGACTAGGGATACAGCCTTGAATATCGTTGTAGCAACCGATGGATTGCGGGACAACCATCTCTAAAAATATCAGACCGAGTATGTGCAGTAGCGTCCGAGGTGCGAGTGGTCTGGTACTGCGATCGCCAATCCGCTTGCCAAGCCTGGCGATTATAGCAAATCCTCCCTGTGGAGAGGCCAATGTCCTGATACAATGACTGTCCTTAGGCATTCCTCAGCATTCATGATGTTTCAAGTCTTTCAGTACAATACATCACACACATTCCACATTCCTTCAGTCATACTTTACAAACATTATCTTAATTATAAAAAAAACAAAAACATAAGCCATCTTAAAACAAAAGATAAAACAATCTTAAAAAGAAAACATCTTAAAAAACAAAACATCTTTCGAAGAAGGAAATTTCTATACTCAGTATTTAGTTATGCCTTTTATTTTTACATTTTAAATACACTACTACTAGCTAGATGTTCTTATAGGCCCCATTTTTGCAGATCATAGCAATCATTCCATTTGGTTTGTTAGCGATTATCACCTTGTAAGGTCCTAGATATTTAGGTTTTAGTTTAAGTCCTGAACCAAATTGTGTAAGTTTTAAAGTCACAAGTTCCAACTTTGTATTGTGAATGTCCTTTTCTTTTTCTATTAAAGCTTTTTTGCATTCTTTTTTTGAACTCTGAGAATCTGTTGTTTGGCCTGTTTTCTGAGATCCTCTCTATTTTCATTGAACACTTGTATGTACTCTTCCTGTAGTAAATCTTGTATCTTCATGTCTTCTTTTACTCGCATTTTTGCACCCACAAGTAGTTCACAAGGTGTACAACAGTTGTTGCTTCTTTGAAAGGTACTATTAATGGCTTTTGCACTCGACCAATGTAATGGTACCAAAGGCCAGAGTTCTCTATACACAACTTCTGTGTATTCTCTCAACTTGTCCATTGCCTCGTGGAACACCCATCGTAATAGTCACATGTAGAATCTTCCTCCTTACAGTAATCTTGAAACCTATGACTAGTGAATGCAGTGCCTTTGTCAGTGATTATTCGTCGAGGGTTTCCGAAGGTTTGCTGATGGATCTACAATGTATTTAGAGTCTCTCGGCTTGAGGTGCTTCTTGTTGAAACAGCCAAACAAATTTAGCGAAAGCGCCCACCACTGACAGTATATGGTTATACTGTTTACTAGTTTTCGTCAAAGGTCCAACATGATCCAAATGAATGGTATCCAAGGGAATACTGTTCTTCTCAATTGGATGCAGAAGTCCTTCTTGCTTCCCTTCTTTCTTTGTAGCTAACAGGCATGGAATGCATGTCACTATAAAATCTTAAATTTTCTTATCTAATCCTGTTATGTAATAATCTCTTTCAATAGCTTCTTTCATCTTCTTAACAAAAAACTTTTCATGTCAAAGTTTGAGGAAAATCATAAAGCATTTTGGAAACATTCAATGTTTCTGTTTGTTTAGGTTAGTGCAATACATGAGTATGTTACGCGACGAGGGTAACGGCGCGTAAAACAAAGAGATACGTATAAAAAAGAGTTAGAAATTGTTCAGAACTATTCATTCAGTTCATTTTCAAATAATATTCTGATAATAATATGATCCGTGTGGTAACGGCGTAAGAATATTGCCACTCCCTTTCTTCCCGTGGATATTGTAACAGGCGACTAAGGGATACAGCCTTGAATATCGTTGTAGCAACCGATGGATTGCGGGACAACCATCTCTAAAAATATCAGACCGAGTATGTGCAGTAGCGTCCGATGTGCGAGTGATCTGGTACTGCGATCGCCAATCCGCTTGCCAAGCCTGGCGATTATAGCAAATCCTCCCTGTGGAGAGGCCAATGTCCTGCAGTGGTCTTGACCAGCCCGATATGTATATAATAATATAATCGAAAAGTTTAATAGCTCGAATACAATATAAAGAGTATAATAAAAATATCTCAAGCTACTCCCCAGATACAGACAGTAGTTACCATGTCTTGAAAACTAATGGTTGCGGGTTAAAATCACGCTTGGGGTAAATATTTGTGTGACAAATGATTATATAAATATTTATCGACGTATATCGTACCGTTCCTTTGCACACTAAGACCGCGACAGGCCCACCCAGTTCAGGTGAAATGCGTAAAGGTGAAAAAATTCTAATACCAATTACTGAATGGTTATATTATTTTCCGCTGTACATTCAAACATACCGATTGCTTTTATGAAAGCAAAATCAAATTGAAATAAAGTGATTTATCAGCTTGAAAAAATTTAAATATCAAAATATCCACGTAGCGCAATCGGTCGGATGAAAATAAAGCGAAGCAGAATGTGCCTGATTGCGGATATCGAGTAATTGAAATCGGTTGCACTGGCTGCACGTGACGTGACCTTCTGACTTATTGTTAAAATCTATACATTTACATAAAATTGAAGTGTCTGTTTGTTATACCAAATTAAAGCTTTTCACGAAATGTATATAAAAGTAAACGTATCCGGTAGTTTCATAATAAAGCTATTTTTAAGCTTCAGGGCGTAGCTAGTTTTAAATAAATTAACAATATAACCTGCCCTGAGACCTGACTACTATCCGTCGCCGGTCTGCTAAATTTGATCTGGTACTTTTCAAGATGATTAACCTATAATCTGCCGGTAGCCAATTGCATTTTAAGGCTTTTTCCCTTTACAATGCAATACAAGACTGTTGATTAAAATTTAAAAATTAAAATATGTTAAAAAGTCCTAATAGCGGAGGTGTGATAACGTCTGAATTCGAGTCAAGAGTTCGATCTCCAGGTGATAGGCTCGTACCAATTACTTTTTCAAAACTTATGTAGGATTAACATCGTTGGCTTGGAAATTAAGACGGCGACAGGTTCTCCACCTGTCGCACTGTCCCTCGTGTATTAGGTGAAAGGTGGGACAAAAGGACATAACTGTCTAGACCTCTGTCTACCCCAGTATGGTAAATTGCAAGATAATTTAAAAAATCCAATATAGGAAATTAATACTCCATTTCTAATTAATGGCTGATTAAAACTGTAACATTGTCTCCGTATTTTCTTAATTACATCTCTTTAGAAAAGATTGAGGCGGACTAACTAAATGAATTAACTGAACTGAAAGAACTGAAAGAACCCAGATTAATCTTGGAACGAGATAGAATGTTAGCGAAGCTCTCTAGATAACAATGAACGGTGATTAAAATTCTATACATTCTAATCTAACTTGATAAAAGTTTTTTTTATAACTACACACATTTTCCTTCAAGGAAATAGTCAGAGATCTAGAAAATTTAATTATTTCGATCCGCACTTTTAACAGTGGTAAAGCCACGCATCAGTTTTTGTTGTTGCATGAATGGGCCGGCTCGACCGGGGAGGTACCGCGACGTCGCAGAACACCGGCGTGAAGTAGAAGTCTAACAAACTTCTGCGTTTCGTCTGGTGAGTGCAGGTAACCGGTGGCCCACACACCTCCCTCCCCTAATTCTGGGAAGGGGCACTCTAAGGAGGCAGTTCATGGGCAGCAGTAATCACTTACCATCACTCCTTCCTTTCATCACTCTCACTCATCCCTGCGTTCAGTTCCCAACTTACATTCCATTTTCCCACATTCGGCTGTCCTGATACAATGACTGTCCTTAGGCATTCCTCAGCATTCATGATGTTTCAAGTCTTTCAGTACAATACATCACACACACATTCCACATTCCTTCAGTCATACTTTACAAACATTATCTTAATTATAAAAAAAAAAAAAAAAAAAAAAAAAAAAAAAAAAAAAAAAAAAAAAAAAAAAAAAAAAAAAAAAAAAAAAAAAAAAAAAAAAAAAAAAAAAAAAAAAAAAAAAAAAAAAAAAAAAAAAAAAAAAAAAAAAAAAAAAAAAAAAAAAAAAAAAAAAAAAAAAAAAAAAAAAAAAAAAAAAAAAAAAAAAAAAAAAAAAAAAAAAAAAAAAAAAAAAAAAAAAAAAAAAAAAAAAAAAAAAAAAAAAAAAAAAAAAAAAAAAAAAAAAAAAAAAAAAAAAAAAAAAAAAAAAAAAAAAAAAAAAAAAAAAAAAAAAAAAAAAAAAAAAAAAAAAAAAAAAAAAAAAAAAAAAAAAAAAAAAAAAAAAAAAAAAAAAAAAAAAAAAAAAAAAAAAAAAAAAAAAAAAAAAAAAAAAAAAAAAAAAAAAAAAAAAAAAAAAAAAAAAAAAAAAAAAAAAAAAAAAAAAAAAAAAAAAAAAAAAAAAAAAAAAAAAAAAAAAAAAAAAAAAAAAAAAAAAAAAAAAAAAAAAAAAAAAAAAAAAAAAAAAAAAAAAAAAAAAAAAAAAAAAAAAAAAAAAAAAAAAAAAAAAAAAAAAAAAAAAAAAAAAAAAAAAAAAAAAAAAAAAAAAAAAAAAAAAAAAAAAAAAAAAAAAAAAAAAAAAAAAAAAAAAAAAAAAAAAAAAAAAAAAAAAAAAAAAAAAAAAAAAAAAAAAAAAAAAAAAAAAAAAAAAAAAAAAAAAAAAAAAAAAAAAAAAAAAAAAAAAAAAAAAAAAAAAAAAAAAAAAAAAAAAAAAAAAAAAAAAAAAAAAAAAAAAAAAAAAAAAAAAAAAAAAAAAAAAAAAAAAAAAAAAAAAAAAAAAAAAAAAAAAAAAAAAAAAAAAAAAAAAAAAAAAAAAAAAAAAAAAAAAAAAAAAAAAAAAAAAAAAAAAAAAAAAAAAAAAAAAAAAAAAAAAAAAAAAAAAAAAAAAAAAAAAAAAAAAAAAAAAAAAAAAAAAAAAAAAAAAAAAAAAAAAAAAAAAAAAAAAAAAAAAAAAAAAAAAAAAAAAAAAAAAAAAAAAAAAAAAAAAAAAAAAAAAAAAAAAAAAAAAAAAAAAAAAAAAAAAAAAAAAAAAAAAAAAAAAAAAAAAAAAAAAAAAAAAAAAAAAAAAAAAAAAAAAAAAAAAAAAAAAAAAAAAAAAAAAAAAAAAAAAAAAAAAAAAAAAAAAAAAAAAAAAAAAAAAAAAAAAAAAAAAAAAAAAAAAAAAAAAAAAAAAAAAAAAAAAAAAAAAAAAAAAAAAAAAAAAAAAAAAAAAAAAAAAAAAAAAAAAAAAAAAAAAAAAAAAAAAAAAAAAAAAAAAAAAAAAAAAAAAAAAAAAAAAAAAAAAAAAAAAAAAAAAAAAAAAAAAAAAAAAAAAAAAAAAAAAAAAAAAAAAAAAAAAAAAAAAAAAAAAAAAAAAAAAAAAAAAAAAAAAAAAAAAAAAAAAAAAAAAAAAAAAAAAAAAAAAAAAAAAAAAAAAAAAAAAAAAAAAAAAAAAAAAAAAAAAAAAAAAAAAAAAAAAAAAAAAAAAAAAAAAAAAAAAAAAAAAAAAAAAAAAAAAAAAAAAAAAAAAAAAAAAAAAAAAAAAAAAAAAAAAAAAAAAAAAAAAAAAAAAAAAAAAAAAAAAAAAAAAAAAAAAAAAAAAAAAAAAAAAAAAAAAAAAAAAAAAAAAAAAAAAAAAAAAAAAAAAAAAAAAAAAAAAAAAAAAAAAAAAAAAAAAAAAAAAAAAAAAAAAAAAAAAAAAAAAAAAAAAAAAAAAAAAAAAAAAAAAAAAAAAAAAAAAAAAAAAAAAAAAAAAAAAAAAAAAAAAGTGGAACACCCATCGTAATAGTCACATGTAGAATCTTCCCCTCCTTACAGTAATCTTGAAACCCATGACTAGTGAATGCAGTGCCTTTGTCAGTGATTATTCGTCGAGGGTTTCCGAAGGTTTGCTGATGGATCTACAATTTATTTAGAGTCTCTCGGCTTGAGGTGCTTCTTGTTGGAAACAGCCAAACAAATTTAGCGAAAGCGCCCACCACTGACAGTATATGGTTATACTGTTTACTAGTTTTCGTCAAAGGTCCAACATGATCCAAATGAATGGTATCCAAGGGAATACTGTTCTTCTCAATTGGATGCAGAAGTCCTTCTTGCTTCCCTTCTTTCTTCGCATCGTTTACCATCTTGAATTCTAAATTACTAATTTCTCTTTGAGCATAGTGTACGTCGTTACGCCATATAAAATAATTTCGCCTGAGCGCCGTCGATTACATCCACTATGTACTGGATAGCAACATAATCAGGAAATCTCGCTTTTCCCCAATTCTCTCATCGCAAGCATATACTGATAGTAGCTTTCGTGCTTACGCTTCATTCTATTTGCCATCAGCTCATGCATTTCTTTACTGTTGATTTCATCAGGAAACTCCTTTTGTATAGCCGTCTTGAGCTCGTCGTACGTCTTGTATACCTTTTCTGACTTCAACCATAATGCCGCCGTGCCGCACAAAGACCTGCGCACGATTATAAGTTTCTGTTGCGCGGTCCAACTAAATAATAAATCTCAGTTCGTTGAATTATTATAAATGCTTCATAGAATTTTTTGTTTAGCAGTCTATAATCCACACAAACCCTAACTGAACCATTTTTTTTTCTCACTAATACCAAAGGACTTGAATATTCTGAAAAACTTACTTGTACTACACCATCATCCATCCATTCCTTTACCTGCTCTTCAACTATTCTCTGCTCTGCCAAGGACAAACGTCGTGGTCTCTGGGCGACAGGCACGTCATCTTTAAGAACAATCTTCAGCTCAAAAGGTGCATCTTTCAATTGGATTGGATTATAACCTTCAATACACTGCAAAACGTTTTCCCTTATGGAATAATCAGAAATATGCTCAACTTCCAAAAGTGGGATCTGAAAAACAACCAAACTTAGGCATCCATTCATCACTCTCAGACAAAAACTGCACTTTGTGCCCATTCATTATCATGGTTATTTTTCGTAGTAATTCTAGGCCTAAAATCATATCAAAAGACATAACATCTTTGTTCACTATATGAAATAACACGTTTTGATAGTTTTCCCGTCGATTGTAATGTCCAAGAACATATTTCCTAATGAATTCACCATCGTACGTCCGAGTCCCGTCAAACATAAGTTATCTTCGTATTTTCTGTTCCAACGGTAATGAAACGCTCGTCCGTCATTAAATTGAAGTCGCTGCCGGATTCAATTAAAGCGTTCACTATTAATTCCTTAATCTTGACACTAATCATCGGCTTCGTTGAGAGATTTCTTGTTTTGTTTACGTTATTTTCCACCTGCACTACCTCGTTTCCACCTTTTGACGTCAGGCTGTCACAACTGCTGTCACTTGTCACACCCACCCTGAAGTTAGCTGAGCGTAGTTTTGCCGACTGAGATCCACTACTGCCAACCGCACGATCTTGCGCTGCGTTCGGCGCGGACTGTTTTACCGACTTGTGAGGAGCGCTAGCGCTGCGTTCCGTGCAAGCGCCGCCGCCGGCCGCAGCCCAAGTGCATCGTGATCCAATATGGCCGTACTGATTACAGCGAAAACACTTGAGACCGTTCGGACAATGTGTCGAGATATGACTGTTTTCGCCGCAGATGTAACAACATCAAATGGATTTTCTGTTTTCTTTCTTACAGCTATTTCGGTTCCCTTCTTTCTTCGCATCGTTTACCATCTTGAATTCTAAATTACTAATTTCTCTTTGAGCATAGTGTACGTCGTTACGCCATATAAAATAATTTCGCCTGAGCGCCGTCGATTACATCCACTATGTACTGGATAGCAACATAATCAGGAAATCTCGCTTTTCCCCAATTCTCTCATCGCAAGCATATACTGATAGTAGCTTTCGTGCTTACGCTTCATTCTATTTGCCATCAGCTCATGCATTTCTTTACTGTTGATTACATCAGGAAACTCCTTTTGTATAGCCGTCTTGAGCTCGTCGTACGTCTTGAATACCTTTTCTGACTTCAACCATAATGCCGCCGTGCCGCACAAAGACCTGCGCACGATTATAAGTTTCTGTTGCGCGGTCCAAATAAATAATAAATCTCAGTTCGTTGAATTATTATAAATGCTTCATAGAATTTTTCTTCTATTCCAAACTGAGATTAGGAAAATTATTGTAAAATAATATTAAATATAAATCCATTGAATTCTATTTTTCGAAAGTAATAGTTTTAATGCAGAAGTTTTTTTCGTTTCTTTACTTCTAATGAATATAGATTTCAGAATTCCAATTAACTTCGAGGTTATAGTATAAGAGTTATTGAAACAGAAAATGTCGACTACAGGATAAAGGCTTTTCTCATGTGGCATTTCTCAGGTGGCAGGCGCGTACCAATGTGTTTTTTCAAAACCTATGTACGATTCACATCGTTGGCTTTGACATAAAGACGGCGGAGGCTCACCACCACATGATGATGACGACGATGGCGAATGTAAGGGTGAAAAGATCTTTTTTATAGAAAGGAGGCAAACGAGCAGGTGGCTCACGCGATGGTAAGTGATTACCGCCGCCCATGAACACCCGCAATACCAGAGGCTTAGCAGATGCGTTGCCTCCCTTAAGTGCCCCCTCCCCAGAATTGGGGAGGGAGGTGTGGACCACCGGTTACCTGCACTCACCAGACGAAACGCAGAAGTTTGTTAGACTTCTACTTCACGCCGGTATTCTGTGAGGTCGTGGTACTTCCCCGGTCGAGCCGGCCCATTAATGCAACAACAAAAGCTGATGCATGGCTGTACCACTGTAAGATCTAACACTCTACCACTAAGAGATCTATTTTAAATGAACTATTCGTAATGAATTAACTGAGCGTGTCGGTCCACAGCTTTAAAAAAATATATAAAAAAATATCTTCACGCAATTCCCAATACAGGGGTAGACAGAGGTCGAGTCTAGACAATCAAGTCCCTTCGACCCACCTTCCACCGAAGATATTTTCGGGACAACGTGACAGGTGGTGAGCCAGTCGCCGTCTTTATGTCCAAGCCAACGATATTCGTACATCAGTTTTTGAAAAACCCATTGGTACGAGCCTACCAACTGGGGATCGAACTCGGGTCTATTGACTCGAAATTCCGACCACCCAACCACTCGGTTATCGTGACTTATACGATAGCTTTGAAATACTATAAGTACACACACAATAATGTGCATGTCTGCAATAACTATATTTTTCCTTAGACAGTACGAATATAATATTACATTATAAAGACGTAGGGACGAATAATTGCTAAAATGAAAAACTGCGCGATATGCAAAGAAACGACATTATTTACTTACATCGCGTCTGTTTAGTCACCGCACCAATTGAATTTACGAATTACTTTTATCTGAAATTTCATATCTAAATGTCATAATTCACCGGAGAGCGTGTACACAAAGATATAATAAATCCAATTGAGATCTGATCATTACTCGACGCCTGATTTCCTATGAGTATAAAAACATACAAGAAGCAGGTATTTGACTGTAGAGGAAAGTCAATTTACAACCTATAAGAAAACATTAAACATTATGAATTTGTTTTGTTAAGGAAAAGAATGTGTAAAATTATTAATTATTTTTTATGGAAACTTCCTAGTTGTTAAGAATAAAAATCTTAGGTCAAATTACTCATTTGGGACCACTCTATTTTAGTATCTGCAAACTTTTATATTTTATTCTTTTCTTTTATATGAAGGTGAATTCAGTGTTCAAGATGGTAACTGATTAATTCAGCTATTACTAGTACTAGTTATACTTTTTTTAGATTATCTACAGACAGATTCGAAAAAACATTTACTGTATGGTCAATTATGTGGCCATTTAAATTTATTATGTGTGAATATTTACAAATACATTTTATCACGTGTTCAATCTATGAATTTTTTCTCCCTCTGGGCAAGGGCAAGGTAAAAAGGTGGAGCTTTGCAAAGGGAAGAAAGGTATATTGCGCGTTGGTATTATTTCACCTCTGCCAATTAAAGGATTATTACAAGTTCAAATAAAGTTACATATTAATGTCATGATAGCCGAGTGGTTCGATGATCGAATTCGAATCTAGAGACAAGAGTTCGCGCTATATATTTTCCTCGCCATTCAGTCGTCACTCATTCGCTCAATGTGCTCAAAACATTTAAGTACGCCTTTATTCATTACAGTGAAAAGATGATCTTTCAAACCGGACATATTGCGATTCTCTTCGCTTCGTTTTCAGTCGGCCTTGGAAGCGCCGCATATTTGACGAAAAGATCTCATCTCTTGAAGAGGAAGCTTATTGTAAATGTTTAGAAATTCTGCCAACAGCCAAAGATTCTATAGTGGGGTCTGCGATAGGTCGCTTGTTCACTACATAGCCTTACATTCGTTCGTAAACCGTTAACAGTTACAAGCATTGGTGCTTACTTCAAGTTATTAAAAGAAATTTTAGAAAAATGAGACGGTACGACTTTCTAGTGCGTAGTGACCGTACCTACGAAGCGTAGAGCAGGGTACGAATGTAATCGTTAGAGCAATCATTTGTGTTAAGAATATGAAAGCTTGTACTGGAGTCATGTAAATACATATATTTGTATAAATATTAATATTGTAATATTAGCTAATTTACAAGATGGAGATGACAGGTTCATCAGTTGTCAAGCTGTTCCAAATGTGCTCCGGTGAAATAACGATCGTAAAGGCTACATAGCCTGAATCTCTAGCTACCCTGGCATTAGAAAATGACTGTAGATAGAAGGAATTAAAAATACTTTATGAAAAAATGTAATCTAGACAAATTTTCAAATATATACCTTAATGTACACTTAATTATTAAAAAAAAAAAAAAAAAAAAAAAAAAAAAAAAAAAAAAAAAAAAAAAAAAAAAAAAAAAAAAAAAAAAAAAAAAAAAAAAAAAAAAAAAAAAAAAAAAAAAAAAAAAAAAAAAAAAAAAAAAAAAAAAAAAAAAAAAAAAAAAAAAAAAAAAAAAAAAAAAAAAAAAAAAAAAAAAAAAAAAAAAAAAAAAAAAAAAAAAAAAAAAAAAAAAAAAAAAAAAAAAAAAAAAAAAAAAAAAAAAAAAAAAAAAAAAAAAAAAAAAAAAAAAAAAAAAAAAAAAAAAAAAAAAAAAAAAAAAAAAAAAAAAAAAAAAAAAAAAAAAAAAAAAAAAAAAAAAAAAAAAAAAAAAAAAAAAAAAAAAAAAAAAAAAAAAAAAAAAAAAAAAAAAAAAAAAAAAAAAAAAAAAAAAAAAAAAAAAAAAAAAAAAAAAAAAAAAAAAAAAAAAAAAAAAAAAAAAAAAAAAAAAAAAAAAAAAAAAAAAAAAAAAAAAAAAAAAAAAAAAAAAAAAAAAAAAAAAAAAAAAAAAAAAAAAAAAAAAAAAAAAAAAAAAAAAAAAAAAAAAAAAAAAAAAAAAAAAAAAAAAAAAAAAAAAAAAAAAAAAAAAAAAAAAAAAAAAAAAAAAAAAAAAAAAAAAAAAAAAAAAAAAAAAAAAAAAAAAAAAAAAAAAAAAAAAAAAAAAAAAAAAAAAAAAAAAAAAAAAAAAAAAAAAAAAAAAAAAAAAAAAAAAAAAAAAAAAAAAAAAAAAAAAAAAAAAAAAAAAAAAAAAAAAAAAAAAAAAAAAAAAAAAAAAAAAAAAAAAAAAAAAAAAAAAAAAAAAAAAAAAAAAAAAAAAAAAAAAAAAAAAAAAAAAAAAAAAAAAAAAAAAAAAAAAAAAAAAAAAAAAAAAAAAAAAAAAAAAAAAAAAAAAAAAAAAAAAAAAAAAAAAAAAAAAAAAAAAAAAAAAAAAAAAAAAAAAAAAAAAAAAAAAAAAAAAAAAAAAAAAAAAAAAAAAAAAAAAAAAAAAAAAAAAAAAAAAAAAAAAAAAAAAAAAAAAAAAAAAAAAAAAAAAAAGATCAAGTGCTGTTTGGGACACTCTATTTTAGTATCTGCAAACTTTTATATTTTATTCTTTTCTTTTATATGAAGGTGAATTCAGTGTTCAAGATGGTAACTGATTAATTCAGCTATTACTAGTACTAGTTATACTTTTTTTAGATTATCTACAGACAGATTCGAAAAAACATTTACTGTATGGTCAATTATGTGGCCATTTAAATTTATTATGTGTGAATATTTACAAATACATTTTATCACGTGTTCAATCTATGAATTTTTTCTCCCTCTGGGCAAGGGCAAGGTAAAAAGGTGGAGCTTTGCAAAGGGAAGAAAGGTATATTGCGCGTTGGTATTATTTCACCTCTGCCAATTAAGGGATTGTTTTCTGAATTCATGTAAGTATTTGTTTATTGTATTTATTTAACTTTATTATACCTTTTAAGATATATAAGAATAAAAAGCGGACATTATCATTAAACCAATTTCTGTCTGTTAGCCATGAGGAGTGGAAATATGTCGAAAGAAAGAAGTAAAACCGGAATGGTAAAGAGAAATTGAGAAAGTAAGAGTCTCAGAAAAATAAATGAAGTCTCCGATATGAAGTGAAACGCGATCGAGTCAAACAAGGTTGACATTCTTTGTAAATAAAGATGTTATTAATTGAGCTACAAAACTATTAATGATGCTTATCGTAGTTTTATTTATTTTCTTGGAGCTTTAACCACAAACTTTACAAAATATGTAAAAAGTATCTTCAAGCAATTCCCTATACAGGGGAAGACAGAGGTCTAGTATAGAAATTTAAGTCCCTTGGACCCACCTTCCCCGAAGATATTTTCGGGACAACGTGACAGGTGGTTAGCCCGTCGCCGTCTTTATGTCCAAGCCAACAATGAAATTTGTACATAAGTTTATGAAAAACTCATTGGTACTGTCACCTGGGGATCGAACTCAGGTTTCTCGACTCGAAATTCCGAGCACCCAACAACTCGGCTATCGTGACTTATTTACCCAACAACAAACTTTAACATGATTAATGATGAAATAAACGATTCGATAAAACTTAAATAATTCTTAGTTAATAAATAACGCGTAAATAACGCATTCAGATGAAAAAAAATAAAATATTCATTTATAGCCTTTTAACCTAGAGACCAAGCTTTGCAGAATGTTATGATATACATTCATATTTATTTAATTATTTAGGTTCACCACCAAGGATTACATCGAAGCAATAAACACAAAACTTAAGTATTAAATATTTTAGGTAAATGTATCCTTAATTAAAAGTAAACAAAACGTTCATAATTGTACGGACTTCGGAAGAACATCATATTTTTCGTATGTATGGTGTAATATGCACTTTACACCAAAAATTTTATCAAATGAAAAAGTAAGTATGTAAAGTTAAAAATTGATATATAAGATAATGCTTATGTGCTATTATACTGGGTGGGCCATGAATTTAGTTAACATTTGAAAAAATCGTATAAAACCATTTAACATATTTTAGAAATCGTTTATTTACGAGAAAGCTAATTAGTTGTAATTTATTTTTAAAAATTATTTCGTCTAAATGACCACCGTTTCGGTTTTTGCACTCATCTAAGCGAGTCCTGAAGTTTTCGAATACTCTTCTGCAAAGAGGCCGCGAGATCGCCGACATCTCTTCGATGCTTTTTCTTTAAGTTGACGCAGTGTATTCGGTTTATCAATGTAGACACAACTCTTTAAATAACCCCATAAAAAGAAGTCTGCTGGGGATAGATCTGGACTTCTGGGTGGCCATGGGATGTCACCCCGTCTGGATATCAGCTTTTCCGGAAACATGTCTTTGACCACCGGCAAGGACTCGTTCGATGTGTGACACGTGGCTCCATCTTGTTGAAACCATGTGTTACGATTATAGCCAGCAAATTCCAGTAGCATCGGTGCTAAGAACTTCATTTCATTTTCACATACTCGGCAGAATTAACAGTAACTGAACGGCCTCGAGAATCTTCAAAAAAGTAAGGTCCAATGATTCTTTTTGCTGAAATTGCAGCCCATACAGCTACCTTAGGAGAGTGAAGCTTTAGGATTTTGCTGCTCCAATACCTGCAATTCTGTTTGATTACATGTCCATTTAGGTGGAAATGGGCTTCGTCAGAAAATAAGATGTTGTGAAAATTACTGAAACATTGTTTCGGCATATGACTTACGCAAATTTAAATCATTAGGGTTTAGTTCTTGCACTAGCTGGATCTTATATGGATTTAATTTCAAATCTAATTTCAAAATACGGCGTAATGATGTGCGGGATAATCATAATTCAGCCGAACGTTTGCGTGTCTATAAATCTGGATCACGTCGAACAGAAGTGGAAACTTGCTGCACGTTCTCTTCGCTCCGAGAAGTCCGTGGGCCGCCGGTTTGTTTCACATTTAGTGTAGATCTCGTCTCTTCGAACTTCTTCACCCATTTCTTTATTAAAGGAGCACTTGGACACTGACTTAAGTCGTGTAAACCATATTCAACGCGAAATATGCGTCTCACAGTAATGAGCGAAAAGTCGTTTAAATAAAACTGTTTCACGCAGTAAGCGCGTTGCGGCCCGTGATTTTTTTTTTTTTTTTTTTTTTTTTTTTTTTTTTTTTTTTTTTTTTTTTTTTTTTTTTTTTTTTTTTTTTTTTTTTTTTTTTTTTTTTTTTTTTTTTTTTTTTTTTTTTTTTTTTTTTTTTTTTTTTTTTTTTTTTTTTTTTTTTTTTTTTTTTTTTTTTTTTTTTTTTTTTTTTTTTTTTTTTTTTTTTTTTTTTTTTTTTTTTTTTTTTTTTTTTTTTTTTTTTTTTTTTTTTTTTTTTTTTTTTTTTTTTTTTTTTTTTTTTTTTTTTTTTTTTTTTTTTTTTTTTTTTTTTTTTTTTTTTTTTTTTTTTTTTTTTTTTTTTTTTTTTTTTTTTTTTTTTTTTTTTTTTTTTTTTTTTTTTTTTTTTTTTTTTTTTTTTTTTTTTTTTTTTTTTTTTTTTTTTTTTTTTTTTTTTTTTTTTTTTTTTTTTTTTTTTTTTTTTTTTTTTTTTTTTTTTTTTTTTTTTTTTTTTTTTTTTTTTTTTTTTTTTTTTTTTTTTTTTTTTTTTTTTTTTTTTTTTTTTTTTTTTTTTTTTTTTTTTTTTTTTTTTTTTTTTTTTTTTTTTTTTTTTTTTTTTTTTTTTTTTTTTTTTTTTTTTTTTTTTTTTTTTTTTTTTTTTTTTTTTTTTTTTTTTTTTTTTTTTTTTTTTTTTTTTTTTTTTTTTTTTTTTTTTTTTTTTTTTTTTTTTTTTTTTTTTTTTTTTTTTTTTTTTTTTTTTTTTTTTTTTTTTTTTTTTTTTTTTTTTTTTTTTTTTTTTTTTTTTTTTTTTTTTTTTTTTTTTTTTTTTTTTTTTTTTTTTTTTTTTTTTTTTTTTTTTTTTTTTTTTTTTTTTTTTTTTTTTTTTTTTTTTTTTTTTTTTTTTTTTTTTTTTTTTTTTTTTTTTTTTTTTTTTTTTTTTTTTTTTTTTTTTTTTTTTTTTTTTTTTTTTTTTTTTTTTTTTTTTTTTTTTTTTTTTTTTTTTTTTTTTTTTTTTTTTTTTTTTTTTTTTTTTTTTTTTTTTTTTTTTTTTTTTTTTTTTTTTTTTTTTTTTTTTTTTTTTTTTTTTTTTTTTTTTTTTTTTTTTTTTTTTTTTTTTTTTTTTTTTTTTTTTTTTTTTTTTTTTTTTTTTTTTTTTTTTTTTTTTTTTTTTTTTTTTTTTTTTTTTTTTTTTTTTTTTTTTTTTTTTTTTTTTTTTTTTTTTTTTTTTTTTTTTTTTTTTTTTTTTTTTTTTTTTTTTTTTTTTTTTTTTTTTTTTTTTTTTTTTTTTTTTTTTTTTTTTTTTTTTTTTTTTTTTTTTTTTTTTTTTTTTTTTTTTTTTTTTTTTTTTTTTTTTTTTTTTTTTTTTTTTTTTTTTTTTTTTTTTTTTTTTTTTCCCCTAGACCGAAAGAAGACTTCCGACATGGGGAGGGGCCATGCGATCCGAGGGCCCCAGTAGGTTTGGCGGAAAATCTCCTCTCGGATCGCCTTGTGTTAACTAGAATAGCTTTTGTGCCTTGTGTTTTCTAGAATAGCTTGTGCCTTGTGTTTTCTAGAATAGCTTGTGCCTTGTGTTTTCTAGAATAGCTTGTGCCTTGTGTTTTCTAGAATAGCTTGTGCCTTGTGTTTTCTAGAATAGCTTGTGCCTTGTGTTTTCTAGAATAGCTTGTGCCTTGTGTTTTCTAGAATAGCTTCCTGGTTAAATTATAATTTATTCACTCTTAACATGACAAAAACTAACTACATTTGTTTTACTAAATATAAAACTTCACAGCCTAAATTGGATTTTCAAATAAAAATTCGTACATGTAGCAATTTTTCAAATAACGACTGCTTATGTAAAGCAATAACAAAAGTTGAAACCATAAAGTATTTAGGCGTCATACTTGATCAGAGACTGTCTTGGCTTTTACAATTGGACCAAACAATTAACAGATTAAGGAAACTTATATGGTTATTTAACACTGAGACATATTGCAACGAAGGAACTCCTTAAGCAAATTTACGTATCTCTAGCTCAAGGTGCCTTAACTTACCAGTCTGGGGTGGAGCAGCAAAAACTAAATTATTTGAACTAGAGAAAGCACAAAGATCCCTTCTGAAAGTAATGTATTTTAAATCATATAAGTTTCCCTCTGAACGCCTTTACTCTTTATGTGGTCTTTTAATTATAAGAAAATTATATATACTTCATACAGTGCTAAAAATACATAAACATCTTAAGTATGACCCTAGCGTAATAAATAAGCGAAGAAAAGGCTCTGTAGTACCGGCAGTACAAATAAGGTGTACTTATGCAAGTAGAAATAAATTCACAAATTAATATTCACTCTCTCAATTACTTCAAATGTAAACAAACATTGCTTACCTGGCTAAAAGACAAAAGTTACAATGAGACCGAGTCTCTGTTGTATCAGACTTATTGAGAGTTTTTGTGAAATAAGTCCAACAGTTGAATGGAAAAATAGTAAAGATGTAATTATATTTTAATTATTAACTTTATAAATGGCTAGAAGCGTATAACATACACACACACACATGACACAAGAATTCATACGTAAGAATGAGTACACAGAAAATAAATAAGACTTAAGACTAATTTTAATTATAATATAAATTTAATTATATAAGATAAATTTAACTATAAGTTGTACTTTCACCTTGAAATAAATTTTGTTTTTCTTTGTTTAATCATAGAATAATGTTTATTTTATGGAAGAGCGGAGTAACCTATGTTTGTATGGTTAAGATAAAGAAATAAAGACATTTTCATTTTTTTTTTTTCATTTTCTATCAAACTTCTGCGTTTCGTCTGGTGAGTGCAGGTAACCGGAGCCCCCTCCCCTAAATCTGGGGGGTGGGCCGTGACGTGACGTTTGGGTCATCCATATCAGGGGGGTGTAAAAGGCACCCCCCTTATGGGTTGCGAGTTTCGAGGGGGGGGCACTCGCGGGTGTTCATGGGCGGCGGAAATCACTTACCATCACGAAAGCCACCTGCTCGTTTGCCTCCCTATTCTATAAAAAAAAGCCTGGGGATCGAACTCGGATCTCTTGACTCGAAATTCCGACCACCCAAACACTCGGCTATCGTGACTTAAATGAATTATATAAATAACTTTACAGTTAAAAGCTCGTAAAGTCGATATTATGACGCTGTAAAAGCAGCTGCATGAATAATCTATACAAATCTATACATAATAAAATTTGATTGTGTCTGATTGTAATATTGTCATAACCGTTTTTTACTACATGTATATGAATGTATACGGCACATACACCAAAATTACATTTTACATGTTTTGTCTGCCTGTCTGTCTGTTTGTTCCGGCTAATCTCTGAAATGACTGGATTAATTTTGACGATACTCATTGACAGCTAGCTAATGTTTCAAGGAGTAACATAGGCTACTTTTATTTTAGAAACATAATTATGGTTCCGCGTTGAGTGGTAAACTGCGGGCAAAGCCGCGGGGGCAACTAGACTGTAAATATAAATATACTACGAGTGAAAGGAAGTTAATAAGACTGATTAAGAATACGCGCCATGATGTTTTAAATTTATGATAAATAAAAATACATAAACATCTTAAGTATGACCTAGCGTAATAAATAAGCGAAGAAAAGGCTCTGTAGTACCGGCAGTACAAATAAGGTGTACTTATGCAAGTAGAAATAAATTCACAAATTAATATTCACTCTCTCAATTACTTCAAATGTAAACAAACATTGCTTACCTGGCTAAAAGACAAAAGTTACAATGAGACCGAGTCTCTGTTGTATCAGACTTATTGAGAGTTTTTGCGAAATAAGTCCAACCGTTGAATGGAAAAATAGTAAAGATGTAATTATATTTTAATTATTAACTTTATAAATGGCTAGAAGCGTATAACATACACACATACACTCACACACGCACACACACACACACACACACACATGACACAAGAATTCATACGTAAGAATGAGTACACAGAAAATAAATAAGACTTAAGACTAATTTTAATTACAATATAAATTTAATTATATAAGATAAATTTAACTATAAGTTGTACTTACACCTTGAAATAAATTTTGTTTTTCTTTGTTTAATCATAGAATAATGTTTATTTTATGGAAGAGCGGAGTAACCTATGTTTGTATGGTTAAGATAAAGAAATAAAGACATTTTCATTTTTCATTTTTTTTTCATTTTCTATCAAACTTCTGCGTTTCGTCTGGTGAGTGCAGGTAACCGGAGCCCCAAATCTGGGGGCGTGACGTGACGTTTGGGTCATCCATATCAGGGGGGTAAAGCCCCCCCTTATGGGTTGCGAGTTTCGAGGGGGGGGGCACTCGCGGGTGTTCATGGGCGGCGGAAATCACTTACCATCACGAAAGCCACCTGCTCGTTTGCCTCCCTATTCTATAAAAAAAAGCCTGGGGATCGAACTCGGATCTCTTGACTCGAAATTCCGACCACCCAAACACTCGGCTATCGTGACTTAAATGAATTATATAAATAACTTTACAGTTAAAAGCTCGTAAAGTCGATACTATGACGCTGTAAAAGCAGCTGCATGAATAATCTATACAAATCTATACATAATAAAATTTGATTGTGTCTGATTGTAATATTGTCATAACCGTTTTTTACTACATGTATATGAATGTATACGGCACATACACCAAAATTACATTTTACATGTTTTGTCTGCCTGTCTGTCTGTTTGTTCCGGCTAATCTCTGAAATGACTGGATTAATTTTGACGATACTCATTGACAGCTAGCTAATGTTTCAAGGAGTAACATAGGCTACTTTTATTTTAGAAACATAATTATGGTTCCGCGTTGAGTGGTAAACTGCGGGCAAAGCCGCGGGGGGCAACTAGACTGTAAATATAAATATACTACGAGTGAAAGGAAGTTAATAAGACTGATTAAGAATACGCGCCATGATGTTTTAAATTTATGATAAATAAAAATACATAAAACATTCTAAAGCTAAAGCACGCGTGTTATGGAATCAGAAACAACTAACATACAACAAACATGCAAACCCGAGAAAACTTAGTAAAAGTGTTTTCTACATGGATCAATCGGGAATCGAACCCGGAATCAACAGAGGTCAATCCACAAACACCCAGAACCGATACAAAGTATAGCTATTGCTACATTGTCCCGTACCGTATTGTAACGTATTTACTAATTTGACCCGTCCGGGGAATCGAAACCGCGACCTCAGTTGACGACTCCAGATAAACCTGTGTGTATGCTACTCGTCCACACAGGTCGTCATTGTATATTTTTAAAATAAAGACATGCAAACATTATTAGAACATTATACATAATTAGAACACGCAACCACTCTGTGACCCAATTGTGTGACGTCATAGCCAGCGAGCTGGCGAGCATGACAGTGTATGATTTGCAGGAGTTTCACAGCGAGGTGGATTGCAGTTTACATCGGTACGAACTGATTTATAATAAATATCTACACGCCATTCCCAATACAGGGGTAGACAGAGGTCTAGTCTAGACAATTAGGTCTATCCTGGTTTTATCTTCAACTTGGTATAACGTGGTTTAGACATTAATCCTTCATTAGACCTTTCGTCCCACTTTTCTTCGAAGCTCACATGGGCAACGTGATAGGTGGCGAGCCTATCGCCGTCATTCGAACCTCTACCATTGAAAGTAAGGTACCACCAACTAGCCTATAGGATCGTAATATAAAAAAAGAATATTTATTGATTTTTAAAACATGTATGTCTTCAGGACATTGTGTTAATTAATGAGAAATTGGTAAAAAGCTCATATGGGACAACGTGACTACAACCCCTACCACTGAAAGCAAGGTCATCACCAAATAGCCTACATGATCGTGGGGTAATATACAAATTATATGATGAATATTTATTGATTTTTAAAACATGTATGTCTTCAGGACATTGTGTTAATTAATGAGAAATTGGTAAAAAGCTCACATGGGCAACGTGATAGGTGGCGAGCCTATCGCCGTCATTCGAACCTCTACCATTGAAAGTAAGGTACCACCAACTAGCCTATAGGATCGTAATATAAAAAAGAATATTTATTGATTTTTAAAACATGTATGTCTTCAGGACATTGTGTTAATTAATGATGGTAAAAAGCTCATATGGGACAACGTGACTACAACCCCTACCACTGAAAGCAAGGTCATCACCAAATAGCCTACATGATCGTGGGGTAATATACAAATTATATGATGAATATTTATTGATTTTTAAAACATGTATGTCTTCAGGACATTGTGTTAATTAATGAGAAATTGGTAAAAAGCTCACATGGGCAACGTGATAGGTGGCGAGCCTATCGCCGTCATTCGAACCTCTACCATTGAAAGTAAGGTACCACCAACTAGCCTATAGGATCGTAATATAAAAAAAAACCTGGGGATCGAACTCGGATCTCTTGACTCGAAATTCCGACCACCCAAACACTCGGCTATCGTGACTTAAATGAATTATATAGATAACTTTACAGTTAAAAGCTCGTAAAGTCGATATTATGACGCTGTAAAGCAGCTGCATGAATAATCTATACAAATCTATACATAATAAAATTTGATTGTGTCTGATTGTAATATTGTCATAACCATTTTTACTACATGTATATGAATGTATACGGCACATACACCAAAATTACATTTTACATGTTTTGTCTGCCTGTCTGTCTGTTTGTTCCGGCTAATCTCTGAAATGACTGGATTAATTTTGACGATACTCATTGACAGCTAGCTAATGTTTCAAGGAGTAACATAGGCTACTTTTATTTTAGTTCATAATTATGGTTCCGCGTTGAGTGGTAAACTGCGGGCAAAGCCGCGGGGGGCAACCAGACTGTAAATATAAATATACTACGAGTGAAAGGAAGTTAATAAGACTGATTAAGAATACGCGCCATGATGTTTTAAATTTATGATAAATAAAAATACATAAAAATCTTCACGCAATTCCCATTACAGGGGTAGACAGAGGTCTAGTCTAGACAATTAGGTCTATCCTGGTTTTTATCTTCAACTTGGTATAACGTGGTTTAGACATTAATCCTTCATTAGACCTTTCGTCCCACTTTTCTTCGAAGCTCACATGGGCAACGTGATGGTGGCGAGCCTATCGCCGTCATTCGAACCTCTACCATTGAAAGTAAGGTACCACCAACTAGCCTATAGGATCGTAATATAAAAAGAATATTTATTGATTTTAAAACATGTATGTCTCCAGGACATTGTGTTAATTAATGAGAAATTGGTAAAAAGCTCATATGGGACAACGTGACTACAACCCCTACCACTGAAAGCAAGGTCATCACCAAATAGCCTACATGATCGTGGGGTAATATACAAATTATATGATGAATATTTATTGATTTTAAAACATTTAAGTCTTGCTGGTCTTGGTGTTAATTATTGAGAAATTGTTACAAAATGTCTTCACATCATTCCCAATACTGGGGTAGATGGGTAGACGTCCAGGAAAATAAGTCCTTTCGACCAACCTTCCACAACTTGATAGGTAAATCGTACGTGAAGATCAAACTCAGGTCTCTTGACGACTAATATTTAAAAAAATAATCTTACTTCTAATAAATATCCTTCATATTTATTAGAATTTAGATACCATGTGAATTACAAGTTGGAATAATTTCTAGCAGATGACGCCATCGCCCTTCAGAGTCGAACGAAAAGAGATTTAATCTTAACTGATGCGTCTAGGACACGGTGGTTCGGAGGTGTGTCAATAAGCTAGAGGTCCAGGGTTTGAATCCCGCCCGTGCGCAATTTAATGCAATTATCACACAAGATATTCACGAATAGCTGCTATGGGTGATGAAAATAATTACGGATTGCTTTGAAGTCTGTCTAATATAGAATAATGTCGAATTAATTAATTTCTATGATACCAATAAATAAATACATATGGACCACATCACATACATACATTACTCCAATCCCAAAGTAAGTAGCTAAAGCACGCAAATGTGTTACGGAATCAGAAACAACTAACATACAACAAACATGCAGACCCGAGAAAACTTAGTAAAAGTGTTTTCTACATGGACCAATCGCGAATCGAACCCGGAATCAACAGAGGTCAATCCACAAACACCCAGAACCGATACAAAGTATAGCTATTGCTACATTGTCCCGTACCGTATTGTAACGTATTTACTAATTTGACCCGTCCGGGGAATCGAAACCGCGACCTCAGTTGACGACTCCAGATAAACCTGTGTATATGCTACTCGTCCACATAGGTCGTCATTGTATATTTTTTTAACATAAAGACATGCAAACATTATTAGAACATTATACATAATTAGAACACGCAACCACTCTGTGACCCAATTGTGTGACGTCATAGCCAGCGAGCTGGCGAGCATGACGGTGTATGATTTGCAGGAGTTTCACAGCGAGGTGGATTGCAGTTTACATCGGTACGAACTGATTTATAAATAAATATCTACACGCCATTCTCAATACAGGGGTAGACAGTGATCTGGACAATTGAGACCTTTCGACTCACCTCCCACCGGAGTAATTTTTTGGGATAACGAGACAGGTAGTGAGCTCGTCGCCGTCTATGTCAAACCAACAATGTAAATTGTACATAAGTTTTGAAAAAAAGAGGTATTCTAAATGAAGAAAATCGAAGAGGCAGACATTCAGGGCTCTACATTCTCATGGGACAGGTTGCAGAAATAGCTATAAAGCTCTTCTAAGTAATTTATTCACGGTTCTCATTACGCCCATTAGTTTATAATAAATATATACATAGATAGATAAAACATCACATACATTGCTTTTTATCCCGAAGCAAGCAGCTAAAGCACTTGTGCTATGGAATTAGAAACAACGAATGTACCTCAAACATTTGAGTGTTTGTGGTACCTTCATAACAACAACAAGCACTTGTGCTATGGAATTAGAAACAACGAATGTACCTCAAACATTTGAGTGTTTGTGGTACCTTCATAACAACAACAAGCACTTGTGCTATGGAATTAGAAACAACGAATGTACCTCAAACATTTGAGTGTTTGTGGTACCTTCATAACAACAACAAGCACTTGTGCTATGGAATTAGAAACAACGAATGTACCTCAAACATTTGAGTGTTTGTGGTACCTTCGCAGCAGCAGCTTAAGCACTTGTGCTATGGAATTAGAAACAACGAATGTACCTCAAACATTTGAGTGTTTGTGGTACCTTCATAACAACAACAAGCACTTGTGCTATGGAATTAGAAACAACGAATGTACCTCAAACATTTGAGTGTTTGTGGTACCTTCATAACAACAACAAGCACTTGTGCTATGGAATTAGAAACAACGAATGTACCTCAAACATTTGAGTGTTTGTGGTACCTTCGCAGCAGCAGCTTAAGCACTTGTGCTATGGAATTAGAAACAACGAATGTACCTCAAACATTTGAGTGTTTGTGGTACCTTCATAACAACAACAAGCACTTGTGCTATGGAATTAGAAACAACGAATGTACCTCAAACATTTGAGTGTTTGTGGTACCTTCATAACAACAACAAGCACTTGTGCTATGGAATTAGAAACAACGAATGTACCTCAAACATTTGAGTGTTTGTGGTACCTTCATAACAACAACAAGCACTTGTGCTATGGAATTAGAAACAACGAATGTACCTCAAACATTTGAGTGTTTGTGGTACCTTCATAACAACAACAAGCACTTGTGCTATGGAATTAGAAACAACGAATGTACCTCAAACATTTGAGTGTTTGTGGTACCTTCATAACAACAACAAGCACTTGTGCTATGGAATTAGAAACAACGAATGTACCTCAAACATTTGAGTGTTTGTGGTACCTTCATAACAACAACAAGCACTTGTGCTATGGAATTAGAAACAACGAATGTACCTCAAACATTTGAGTGTTTGTGGTACCTTCATAACAACAACAAGCACTTGTGCTATGGAATTAGAAACAACGAATGTACCTCAAACATTTGAGTGTTTGTGGTACCTTCATAACAACAACAAGCACTTGTGCTATGGAATTAGAAACAACGAATGTACCTCAAACATTTGAGTGTTTGTGGTACCTTCGCAGCAGCAGCAAGCACTTGTGCTATGGAATTAGAAACAACGAATGTACCTCAAACATTTGAGTGTTTGTGGTACCTTCATAACAACAACAAGCACTTGTGCTATGGAATTAGAAACAACGAATGTACCTCAAACATTTGAGTGTTTGTGGTACCTTCATAACAACAACAAGCACTTGTGCTATGGAATTAGAAACAACGAATGTACCTCAAACATTTGAGTGTTTGTGGTACCTTCATAACAACAACAAGCACTTGTGCTATGGAATTAGAAACAACGAATGTACCTCAAACATTTGAGTGTTTGTGGTACCTTCATAACAACAACAAGCACTTGTGCTATGGAATTAGAAACAACGAATGTACCTCAAACATTTGAGTGTTTGTGGTACCTTCATAACAACAACAAGCACTTGTGCTATGGAATTAGAAACAACGAATGTACCTCAAACATGGCGCGGCTGTTGACTTTAAAAATATTCAAATGGCCTGCCTTTGGAATATCTTAGAATGTCTGCCTTAAAAGGTTTCTTTGGTTTTCATAACAGAATAATTGAATTTTGTACTTGAATTATGGCGCGGCTGTCGAGTTTAAAAATATTCAAATGGCCTGCCTTTGGAATATCTTAGAATGTCTGCCTTAAAGGTTTCTTTGGTTTTCATAACAAATCTAAACATAAGTCCAAGAGGCAGAATTGTGCGCATAATGTAGCATACGTTTTCTAAAAAATTATAAACGCTGTAAATAGACACGGTAAACTTACCGTGTATATACCAATGGGAGAAGCCTATGTCCTGCAGTGGACTTTAAAAGGCCGTTATGTGTGTGTGTGTGTGTGTCAATAGACAACGCAAGCAACTTGCTGGCAGGCTATATATCTGTGGTCCTTCTCATTGGTTTTAATCGTACAAGTCAGGTCTGCTGCTAAGTTCATATACAACACCACTTCATATACAGTTTTTAAATTATAAAAATATCTACACGCAATTCTCAATACAGGGGTAGACAGAGGTATAGTAAAGACAATTAAGTCCCTTGACCAACCTTCCACCGAAGATGTTTTCCGGGACAACGTGACTGGTGGTGAGCCCGTCGCCGTCTTTATGTCAAGCCAACGATATAATTGTTTGTTTGAAAGTTTCGCGCTAACGATTACACAATAACTTTGAGCTTCCTCATGAGGCATGCTTGCAGGGTTTCACTCAGTTAATTTAAAAAAATATCTTTACGCCATTCCCAGTGTAGGTGTAGACAGACTCCTTTCACCGAAGACTATCGCCGTCTATACAAAAAGCCAACAACAAAAATTGTAGATAAGTTATTGGTACGAACTCCCTGGGGATCGAAGTCCGATCATCCAAACGCTCACGCGGTCTGACAGTCCATCAGACATATATTCATATTACACGTGAAACACGTATAATATGAAAATATGTCACATGTTCACAAGGAAGTATGCATAAAATACAGTATTTTTATTTATATTTATATTGCCGAAGTGGTATCGGCTTACTACCTGGACTTAATCTTTGACGCTGTCTCCTAAGGCATCGTCAAAGGTTAAATCTAAGATACATAATTATAAAATAATGAATTAGATTAGACGGGCTGATCTCCGCAAATCCACGACCTAGCGCGTATTTTGCGTATGAAAAAAATGAATTATATAACAAATATGTGTCCTCTCAACCAACAGCCAATCAGTTTAAACTGCTAAGGCTTTAAAGCTAAAGTTTTGGCGAACTGATTATTTTCATGCTTTAAAAATGCGTAAAGGACGTATTTACCCAAAAGATATTTAAAATGATCATAATGCCGAAGCACTATGCAATTTCATACATATTTTTATTAAGAAATAACTATACACGTAAATCGACGTTTTTGACTCTCTAAGGTGCGTTCGAGTTCGATCCCCAGGTGGCAAGCTGTTTTGGCAGGTGGCAATGGGTTTTCATAACCTTATGTTCGAATTATATCGTTGGCTTGGACATAAAGACTGCGACGGGCTCACCACCTGTCACGTTGTCCCGAAAATATCTTCGGTGGGAGGTGGGTTGAAGGGATTTAATTGTCTAGACTAGACTTATGTCTACCCCTGTATTGGGAATTGCGTGAAGATATTTATTTTATTTTATCTAAGGTGCGTTCGAGTTCGATCCCCAGGTGGCAAGCTGTTTTGGCAGGTGGCAATGGGTTTTCATAACAAATCTAAACATAAGTCCAAGAGGCAGAATTGTGCGCATAATGTAGCATACGTTTTCTAAAAATTATAAACGCTGTAAATAGACACGGTAAACTTACCGTGTATATACCAATAGGAGAAGCCTATGTCCTGCAGTGGACTTTAAAAGGCCGTTATGTGTGTGTGTGTGTGTGTCAATAGACAACGCAAGCAACTTGCTGGCAGGCTATATATCTGTGGTCCTTCTCATTGGTTTTAATCGTACAAGTCAGGTCTGCTGCTAAGTTCATATACAACACCACTTCATATACAGTTTTTAAATTATAAAAATATCTACACGCAATTCTCAATACAGGGTAGACAGAGGTATAGTAAAGACAATTAAGTCCCCTTGACCAACCTTCCACCGAAGATGTTTTCCGGGACAACGTGACTGGTGGTGAGCCCGTCGCCGTCTTTATGTCCAAGCCAACGATATAATTGTTTGTTTGAAAGTTTCGCGCTAACGATTACACAATAACTTTGAGCTTCCTCATGAGGCATGCTTGCAGGGTTTCACTCAGTTAATTTAAAAAAATATCTTTACGCCATTCCCAGTGTAGGTGTAGACAGACTCCTTTCACCGAAGACTATCGCCGTCTATACAAAAAGCCAACAACAAAAATTGTAGATAAGTTATTGGTACGAACTCCCTGGGGATCGAAGTCCGATCATCCAAACGCTCACGCGGTCTGACAGTCCATCAGACATATATTCATATTACACGTGAAACACGTATAATATGAAAATATGTCACATGTTCACAAGGAAGTATGCATAAAATACAGTATTTTTATTTATATTTATATTGCCGAAGTGGTATCGGCTTACTACCTGGACTTAATCTTTGACGCTGTCTCCTAAGGCATCGTCAAAGGTTAAGTCTAAGATGCATAATTATAAAATAATGAATTAGATTAGACGGGCTGATCTCCGCAAATCCACGACCTAGCGCGTATTTTGCGTATGAAAAAAATGAATTATATAACAAATATGTGTCCTCTCAACCAACAGCCAATCAGTTTAAACTGCTAAGGCTTTAAAGCTAAAGTTTTGGCGAACTGATTATTTTCATGCTTTAAAAATGCGTAAAAGGACGTATTTACCCAAAAAAGATATTTAAAAATGATCATAATGCCGAAGCACTATGCAATTTCATACATATTTTTATTAAGAAATAACTATACACGTAAATCGACGTTTTTTGACTCTCTAAGGGTGCGTTCGAGTTCGATCCCCAGGTGGCAAGCTGTTTTGGCAGGTGGCAATGGGTTTTTTCATAACCTTATGTTCGAATTATATCGTTGGCTTGGACATAAAGACTGCGACGGGCTCACCACCTGTCACGTTGTCCCGAAAATATCTTCGGTGGGAGGTGGGTTGAAGGGATTTAATTGTCTAGACTAGACTTATGTCTACCCCTGTATTGGGAATTGCGTGAAGATATTTATTTTATTTTATCTAAGGATGCGTGCAAATCTGGTATATCGCCCGCGCAAACGAAGCACGAGCCACGCGCAAGAACTGCGCGCCGCGCGTACTTCTTCCGCTCAGTTAGTTTCTTATTGTCGAAGCCTGAATACGTATTATCATAGAGCGGTCAGAAGATAATTATTTGTAAATTGAGTACTAAAATATAGTAGGAAAGCTAAAAGGACATCAATTTTATTCCGATTACCGACCCATGTCGCTGTTAGGTTTTTAACGGATGTTTTAATTTCCATTTTTCTTGTTATAATACATAAGGTAATAAGTAGTGGGCTATACTAATTTGAATAGATAGTATGTCAAGTTATATGTGAGTTATTAGTGCCACATAGTTAAGAGTATCAATAGCTGTGAAAAGGAGCTTCTTTTTTATGTAAATGTTTTAGTTATTTTGATGTATAATTCGCAAATATTTTATTTTTCTGTGTGTGTGTGTGTGTGTGTGTGTGTGTGTGTGTGTGTGTGTGTGTGTGTGTGTGTGTGTGTGTGTGTGTGTGTGTGTGTGTGTGTGTGTGTGTGTGTGTGTGTGTGTGTATGTGTCAATAGACGACGCAAACAACTTGCTGGCAGACTATATATCTGTGGTCCTTCTCATTGGTTTTAATCGTACAAGTCAGGTCTGCTGCAAAGTTCATATACAACACCACTTCATATACAGTTTTTTAAATTATAAAAAATATCTACACGCAATTCTCAATACAGGGTAGACAGAGGTATAGTTAAGACAATTAAGTCCCCTTGACCAACCTTCCACCGAAGGTGTTTTCCGGGACAACGTGACTGGTGGTGAGCCGTCGCCGTCTTTATGTCCAAGCCAACGATATAATTGTTTGTTTGAAAGTTTCGCGCTAACGATTACACATCAACTTTGAGCTTCCTCATGAGGCATGCTTGCAGGGTTTCACTCAGTTAATTTAAAAAAATATCTTTACGCCATTCCCAGTGTAGGTGTAGACAGACTCCTTTCACCGAAGACTATCGCCGTCTATACAAAAAGCCAACAACAAAAATCGTAGATAAGTTATTGGTACGAACTCCTGGGGATCGAAGTCCGATCATCCAAACGCTCACGCGGTCTGACAGTCCATCAGACATATATTCATATTACACGTGAAACACGTATAATATGAAAATATGTCACATATTCTAAGGAAGTATGCATAAAATACAGTATTTTATTTATATTTATATTGCCGAAGTGGTATCGGCTTACTACCTGGACTTAATCTTTGACGCTGTCTCCTAAGGCATCGTCAAGGTTAAGTCTAAGATACATAATTATAAAATAATGAATTAGATTAGACGGGCTGATCTCCGCAAATCCACGACCTAGCGCGTATTTTGCGTATGAAAAAAAATGAATTATATAACAAATATGTGTCCTCTCAACCAACAGCCAATCAGTTTAAACTGCTAAGGCTTTAAAGCTAAAGTTTTGAACTGATTATTTTCATGCTTTAAAATGCGTAAAGGACGTATTTACCCAAAAGATATTTAAAAATGATCATAATGCCGAAGCACTATGCAATTTCATACATATTTTTATTAAGAAATAACTATACACGTAAATCGACGTTTTTTGACTCTCTAAGGGTGCGTTCGAGTTCGATCCCCAGGTGGCAAGCTGTTTTGGCAGGTGGCAATGGGTTTTTCATAACCTTATGTTCGAATTATATCGTTGGCTTGGACATAAAGACTGCGACGGGCTCACCACCTGTCACGTTGTCCCGAAAATATCTTCGGTGGGAGGTGGGTTGAAGGGATTTAATTGTCTAGACTAGACTTATGTCTACCCCTGTATTGGGAATTGCGTGAAGATATTTATTTTATTTTATCTAAGGATGCGTGCAAATCTGGTATATCGCCCGCGCAAACGAAGCACGAGCCACGCGCAAGAACTGCGCGCCGCGCGTACTTCTTCCGCTCAGTTAGTTTCTTATTGTCGAAGCCTGAATACGTATTATCATAGAGCGGTCAGAAGATAATTATTTGTAAATTGAGTACTAAAATATAGTAGGAAAGCTAACAGGACATCAATTTTATTCCGATTACCGACCCATGTCGCTGTTAGGTTTTTAACGGATGTTTTAATTTCCATTTTTCTTGTTATAATACATAAGGTAATAAGTAGTGGGCTATACTAATTTGAATAGATAGTATGTCAAGTTATATGTGAGTTATTAGTGCCACATAGTTAAGAGTATCAATAGCTGTGAAAAGGAGCTTCTTTTTTATGTAAATGTTTTAGTTGTTTTGATGTATAATTCGCAAATATTTTATTTTTTCTAGTTAAAAAATTGTTAATAATAAATATTCACAGCTATTGTACCTACATAATCATATAAATGTACTAAACAATAATACATTAACTTTATACATATACATTTTATTGGGTTTGGTAATAGGCTATAAGATTTTCTTTAATAGTACTTATTACCGATCTAACTGTACTTTTGCAGTTTTAAGGACAACGAATCTTAATAGTTTAGGTAAAGTTAATGTAAGAAATTTTTTTAATTTTCTTTTTTTATTACTTTTCATGTAAATCTGATGTAATTAACATTATATTATCTCTATATATAAAATATTAAATTATATATTATATACCTAAAATACAATGTATAGAAGCAGCAATTCATTATTCACAAAAACAACAGTTTTAAATTTAAAAAAATCACTAGTTTACTTTCGCTTATGGACTGAATCAATAATAGATCATGTATCTATGAAACCTCAAGGAGGTTTGGGAATCCTAATAAAACTCTTTGTGGCAAGAGAGATCATAAGTGAATACTTATGATCTCTCTTGCCATAAAGAGTTGTATTTGTATCATGAAAATTGAGTGGTTCAAACCGCCTTCACTAAGAACGAAGAACGTCAATTAATAGACTGGATTCACTTTGGGAAGACGAGGCTTCCTGTAACAGACAAGAGACCGTGTCAAAATTAGTGGCAACATTAAATCGCTCACACCCATTTAAAGATGGAGTATCCGGAAGACACTATTTTCAAAATTTCATGAAAATTTCATTTTCCACCATTTCAAAATAGTTGCTCAGAATTTAGCAACAAATAGAAATGAAGTGAAAGAAGAGCTATACGATCAAGGTTTGGTCGTGTGCGTCAATATTTTAAACAAAATTGTTTTATTGAGGTGCTAGAGTGATCCAGCAAGAATTTTTAAACTGCGGCGACACTGGATTCTTGATGTTTCCTAAGGCAAAACAAGGCTCGTACAACAGGGCAGTAATAACATTATTTAACTTGAATTGTTTTGTTCATTTGGCGGTCGGTAATAGGTGCTACGAAAACGGTAATAGGAATAGACCTTGTGCTTTGGATCGGTAATAGGGACAACGAGAAGACTCTACGATGAGCGACTGCAGAGTCGCGGTCGCTCATCGTAGTGTCTACTCGCTTGAGAATGCCTTGTTTTGAGGCGAAACACGTGTCGCGTTTTCGGTGGTGGTATATGTTACCAGGTTTGAGTGTAGTGGTGGTGGTGGTGGTGCATACAGTGGAATTAGTGCATGGATCTGTGGAAGGGGAGGGTGGTGCTCTTCTTCTCTACGGACCAGGTAACATATACCTTTTTATATTTGCATGCGGAGTACGAAGTAATTTTTTCAATAACAACTTTACAATGAATTTCCGCAAAGTAACGCCTGAGTCAATTAACTATAGCCCTCATCGTCAATTTATATTTTTTATAATTTTTATTTCATTTTTTGGTAATTATTTGTACATCTGACTAAAATCATCGATAACTTCAGTACTTGATAAAAATTTAAAATGACGCGAGATATTAAACAAGTGCTTATTTTTGCACATTAACTTGAACATGGCTTAAACTGGCGGTAATGGGTGTGTTTACGTTATACCCTTTTAAAGGGCACGTGCCGTGAGGTGTGGCGTCAGAGTCTACCACCCCCTTTATTCCCGTAGATGTCCCAAAAAGGGGAAAACATGCAAGCATCTCGACAAACACCAGGCTCATAGTAAAAATTTAACAGACCGGTGACATGCGGTAGAGTCTAAGGTACTAGATGCCTGGTACTGCCATCGCCAATCCGCTTGCCGAGCGTAGCAATTCTGGCAAATCCTTGTTTACTACTTAAGATTTGGGTTTTTATTTAGAAACTAAGAATAATATATCACACTTTATGTTATAAATGTGACTGTGTATATTCTTCACGCAATTCCCAATACAGGGGTAGACAGAGGTCGAGTCTAGACAATTAAGTCCCTTCGACCCACCTTTCACCGAAGATATTTTCGGGACAACGTGACAGGTGGTGAGCCTATCGCCACCTTTATGTTCAAGCCAACGATATTCGTACATAAGTTTTTGAAAAACTCATTGGTACGAGCCTACCAACTGGGGATCGAACCCGGGTCTATTGACTCGAAATTCCGACCACCCAACCACTCGGCTATCGTGACTGTGTATATTCGTTATTTAAACACACCAAAGGGTCTGATTAACAGCGGTATTTTGTACATCATTCGCCTTAGTCGTCACGGGGTGGATATACGCCGTCTTCTTCATGCGCATATAAAACAGGTAATCAGGTAAGAAAAACATTTCCTATCACTCAATACAATCTTAAAGTGACATATGTTGAAGAGCACTGGAACTAATTCAGTCTAGAAAGCATAAAATTTAATTATTTTTTTACCAACTTTATGTATGTCACCTTAATATATCTTTCATAAGGAAAATATCGATAATAAAAACGTATGCGGTGCGAATGTGCGTTAATAAGTGGGACAAAAATGGAATAAGTATACTACTCGTTTACAAAGAACATCATCCAAGCCAACGATATAATTCGTACATAAGTTTTGAAAAACTCATTGGTACGAGCTTGCCACCTGGGGATCGAACTCAGGTCTCTCGACTCGAAATTCCGACCACCCAACCACTCGGCTATCGTGACTGTGTATATTCGTTATTTAAACACACCAAAGGGTCTGATTAACAGCGGTATTTTGTACATCATTCGCCTTAGTCGTCACGGGGTGGATATACGCCGTCTTCTTCATGCGCATATAAAACAGGTAATCATTAGGTAAGAAAAACATTTCCTATCACTCAATACAATCTTAAAGTGACATATGTTGAAGAGCACTGGAACTAATTCAGTCTAGAAAGCATAAAATTTAATTATTTTTTACCAACTTTATGTATGTCACCTTAATATATCTTTCATAAGGAAAATATCGATAATAAAAACGTATGCGGTGCGAATGTGCGTTAATAAGTGGGACAAAAATGGAATAAGTATACTACTCGTTTACAAAGAACATCATCCAAGCCAACGATATAATTCGTACATAAGTTTTGAAAAACTCATTGGTACGAGCCTACCAACTGGGGATCGAACTCAGGTCTCTCGACTCGAAATTCCGACCACCCAACCACTCGGCTATCGTGACTGTGTATATTCGTTATTTAAACACACCAAAGGGTCTGATTAACAGCGGTATTTTGTACATCATTCGCCTTAGTCGTCACGGGGTGGATATACGCCGTCTTCTTCATGCGCATATAAAACAGGTAATCATTAGGTAAGAAAAACATTTCCTATCACTCAATACAATCTTAAAGTGACATATGTTGAAGAGCACTGGAACTAATTCAGTCTAGAAAGCATAAAATTTAATTATTTTTTACCAACTTTATGTATGTCACCTTAATATATCTTTCATAAGGAAAATATCGATAATAAAAACGTATGCGGTGCGAATGTGCGTTAATAAGTGGGACAAAAATGGAATAAGTATACTACTCGTTTACAAAGAACATCATCCAAGCCAACGATATAATTCGTACATAAGTTTTGAAAAACTCATTGGTACGAGCCTACCAACTGGGGATCGAACTCAGGTCTCTCGACTCGAAATTCCGACCACCCAACCACTCGGCTATCGTGACTGTGTATATTCGTTATTTAAACACACCAAAGGGTCTGATTAACAGCGGTATTTTGTACATCATTCGCCTTAGTCGTCACGGGGTGGATATACGCCGTCTTCTTCATGCGCATATAAAACAGGTAATCATTAGGTAAGAAAAACATTTCCTATCACTCAATACAATCTTAAAGTGACATATGTTGAAGAGCACTGGAACTAATTCAGTCTAGAAAGCATAAAATTTAATTATTTTTTTACCAACTTTATGTATGTCACCTTAATATATCTTTCATAAGGAAAAATATCGATAATAAAAACGTATGCGGTGCGAATGTGCGTTAATAAGTGGGACAAAAATGGAATAAGTATACTACTCGTTTACAAAGAACATCATCCAAGCCAACGATATAATTCGTACATAAGTTTTTATTAAAACCCATTGGTACGAGCTTGCCACCTGGGGATCGAACTCGGGTCTCTCGACTCGAAATTCCGACCACCCAACCACTCGGCTATCGTGACTTTGTAGTCACGATAGCCAAGATATTGTATAAACAATAATAAAAATATTGCTCTATATGTTTTGGTTTATGACATTAATTAATTAAAAAGTAAATATAAAAAATAAACACATAGTGTGTCTGCGTCAACACTATGTCTCTCCCTCCGATACTGCAGCCGTTAGTTTAGTGTGAGGGCTTCTCGGCGGCATTTCAAAGATGAAACAACGCCCGATGCACGTACAAACGTGGCGAAACTTTCAGAATGAAACTAAGAAATCAACAGTTGTATGTGAGCTTGTAATTTTCAAAGTTAAAATTGCATGTTAAAAATACACGTAACTCAGCATTTTCAAAATGTTTTGCTCTAAGAATTGGTAACTTTGAAAGGAGCATGAAGCGATACAATTTACGTTACTACGACAGAAAAACATATGTAGCGCGATGACGGGGCGGCTCGCTGGTCATCTATAAACAGACTTTGAGGGGACAAAATGTATTGCAGTTCTTAAGTAAGGCTATAGAAGTCCAGAAAGCCACGTGTAACATTGAAAACCGTATCTGAATCCGTTCTATAGATTTCAATTCACAAACAAATAATGTTCCCTTTTTAGAAACCGATGCAGGAATCATTGAGATTCGTGCGTCAGTTTCCAAGTTGAAAAACAAGATATTAGAGACTGGAAACAGGATCAAAATCCGTTCAGTAGCTTTAGCGTTAACCTTGAACAAACATTTAAGAACTGTAAATATCATCTTTTTCCGCACAAACAGTAACCTATACCACTGGGATATCGTTGTAGAAGCGATCGTTGCGTTACTCTATGGAGAAAGCATTACTAAAAAATCACTTTATTCTCTAACACATTTATTAGAATCGGAATCATTCGGAATCGCTGTCGTCGGTGGCGGGCGCGTCGTCCACATCCACCGTGAACTTGTACTCCTGGTCCGCGCCTAGGTAGGAGTCCGACATGAAGGAGAGCGTGTAGGTGTGCCGGCCGCCCGC
>JAGSMR010000153.1:120000-237500 GCA_029286605.1 Sericinus montela
TTATTCTCTAACACATTTATTAGAAGCGGAATCATTCGGAATCGCTGTCGTCGGTGGCGGGCGCGTCGTCCACATCCACCGTGAACTTGTACTCCTGGTCCGCGCCTAGGTAGGAGTCTGACATGAAGTAGAGCGTGTAGGTGTGCCGGCCGCCCGCGCCGCACACGAAGTCCAGCCGCACCCGCGCGGCGCGCGCCAGCGACTCGCGCTCGATGGACAGCAGGCTGTTGCTCTTCGGCTCGCCCACCACCACCCACCAGCCCTCCTCGCACTTCTGCGGCACACACGCACGCGACATGGCGGGACATGGAGCCACTCGAACCAGCGGGACATAAGTGTGTGTGTGTGTGAAATGTTCAGCATGAACGAATTTTTATTTTATTAAGTTGCAAATGTTACTTTCGTCTTATACATTACACTTATATAACACACACATAACAGCTTGCAGTAGTCCACTGCTGGACATGAGCCTCTCGCGTGCCGTAATCGCCACGCTTGGCAGGCGGATTGGCGATCGCACTACGAGACACCTCGCAACCTAACCTAACATTTGTACTTAGGACGGGTATTATTCCTTGGGGCATCTATGTGCCTAAATATGCTATGGGTATAGACTAAGGGAAAATCTTAAAGACTAAATCTACTTTTCTACATGTCTCGGGACTGGGTATTTGTGGCCAATTCGTTGTTTCTTATTCCATAACACAAGTAAGTTTGCTACTTACGCATGAGACATCGGAGCAATGTATGTGATTTTCAACCTATCAATGTATGTTTCTACGTATGTATTGTTGGGTTAATTAATGTTTAGAGAGCCTTAAGATATAATTACAAATTCATACTTAATTATTCAATCCAAATATAACTAAAAGTCACGATAGCCGAGTTGTTGGGTGGTCGGAGTTTCGAGTCGAGAGACCCGAGTTCGATCCCCAGGTGGCAGTACCAATGAGTTTTTCAAAAACTTATGTACGAATTTCATCGTTGGCTTGGACATAAAGGCGGCGACGGGCTCACCACCTGTCACGTTGTCCCGAAAATATTTTCGGTGGAAGGTGGGTCAAAGGGACTTAATTGTCTAGACTTGACCTCTGTCTACCCCTGTATTGGGAATTGCGTGAAGATATTTATATTTATACAAATATAACTAAGGCCATTTATGGCCATGTGTACAATGGTATTTTAACATAAGCCTAAAAAGAGATATTGTTTTGACTAATTTCTCAGTGTTCATAGCTATTGCGTTAGTTAATGTTTACATAGTTTTAAGGCATAAGTATAAATCCATTGTTTTAATATTTAATTTTAATATACCTGAGGCTATTTATAAAAATGGTACTTTTAATAATATTTCTAATGTAAAAATATTATTTTAACATTGGCTTAAAAGGGATGTTGTATTGACAAACTAGCCAGGGGCATTCGATGCTGCAACCATGTTTGATGTTAGACGCAAAATACAATTAAAAACTACATTTGTTTTCATATTTTAATTAATGTTGTTAGCATGGATCCATAAACATTTATTGAAGTCTAAGTTTGATTTTGATTTGTCTGACCCTTGACAACAGTATGTGTGTATTTATTCATTGGAATAACAATTTAAATTCGTCTATCGACACAGAGTCTATCTCTAGCGGAGATAAAACAGGCGAAAAGAAATTTTTATAATGTTGGAAATACAATATTAACTCTTTTCCTAGACCTTAGTTAATGTTTACATAGTTTTAAGGCATAAGTATAAATCCATTGTTTTAATATTTAATTTTAATATACCTGAGGCTATTTATAAAAATGGTACTTTTAATAATATTTCTAATGTAAAAATATTATTTTAACATTGGCTTAAAAGGGATGTTGTATTGACAAACTAGCCAGGGGCATTCGATGCTGCAACCATGTTTGATGTTAGACGCAAAATACAATTAAAAACTACATTTGTTTTCATATTTTAATTAATGTTGTTAGCATGGATCCATAAACATTTATTGAAGTCTAAGTTTGATTTTGATTTGTCTGACCCTTGACAACAGTATGTGTGTATTTATTCATTGGAATAACAATTTAAATTCGTCTATCGACACAGAGTCTATCTCTAGCGGAGATAAAACAGGCGAAAAGAAATTTTTATAATGTTGGAAATACAATATTAACTCTTTTCCTAGACCTTAGTTAATGTTTACATAGTTTTAAGGCATAAGTATAAATCCATTGTTTTAATATTTAATTTTAATATACCTGAGGCTATTTATAAAAATGGTACTTTTAATAATATTTCTAATGTAAAAATATTATTTTAACATTGGCTTAAAAGGGATGTTGTATTGACAAACTAGCCAGGGGCATTCGATGCTGCAACCATGTTTGATGTTAGACGCAAAATACAATTAAAAACTACATTTGTTTTCATATTTTAATTAATGTTGTTAGCATGGATCCATAAACATTTATTGAAGTCTAAGTTTGATTTTGATTTGTCTGACCCTTGACAACAGTATGTGTGTATTTATTCATTGGAATAACAATTTAAATTCGTCTATCGACACAGAGTCTATCTCTAGCGGAGATAAAACAGGCGAAAAGAAATTTTTATAATGTTGGAAATACAATATTAACTCTTTTCCTAGACATTAGTCGGGCACGATCACCTCAGTCCTAGGTGTCATATTAACGTATTTATTTATTTATTTATTTATTTATTTATTTGCTTGTATATGTACATACATTGGGGAAAAGAAAATAAAGTTCCCATTTGAAGTTCTTAAAAATATTTACACACCTTGAAAGAGTATATAGCATTTTAATTTAAATTAATATTCGGCCTATTTATAAAAATGGTACTTTTAATAATATTTCTAATGTAAAAATATTATTTTAACATTGGCTTAAAAGGGATGTTGTATTGACAAACTAGCCAGGGGCATTCGATGCTGCAACCATGTTTGATGTTAGACGCAAAATACAATTAAAAACTACATTTGTTTTCATATTTTAATTAATGTTGTTAGCATGGATCCATAAACATTTATTGAAGTCTAAGTTTGATTTTGATTTGTCTGACCCTTGACAACAGTATGTGTGTATTTATTCATTGGAATAACAATTTAAATTCGTCTATCGACACAGAGTCTATCTCTAGCGGAGATAAAACAGGCGAAAAGAAATTTTTATAATGTTGGAAATACAATATTAACTCTTTTCCTAGACATTAGTCGGGCACGATCACCTCAGTCCTAGGTGTCATATTAACGTATTTATTTATTTGCTTGTATATGTACATACATTGGGGAAAAGAAAATAAAGTTCCCATTTGAAGTTCTTAAAATATTTACACACCTTGAAAGAGTATATAGCATTTTAATTTTTGTTGATATATATTTCTATAAAGTATATTATATTAAGTATATTATAAATTAACTAATGAATTCTTTAAATTAATTAATGAATTCTTTAAATTAATTAATGAATTCTTTAAATTAATTAATGAATTCTTTAAATTAATTAATGAATTCTTTAAATTAATTAATGAATTCTTTAAATTAATTAATGAATTCTTTAAATTAATTAATGAATTCTTTAAATTAATTAATGAATTCTTTAAATTAATTAATGAATTCTTTAAATTAATTAATGAATTCTTTAAATTAATTAATGAATTCTTTAAATTAATTAATGAATTCTTTACTTATTTAATTTTGTATTATTATTAATTAATATATTTTCTTAGTCAATGATTATACAACTGTCTGTATTAGACTGTCTCCCGCAAGATGCTGCGACGACCTGCAGAACATTGCGGGAAGTCGATGGGTGAAAATGACACAGGACCTTTCTATGTGGCGATCCTTAGGAGGCGTATGTTCAGCAGTAGACTTCTGTTAGACTGTTATGATGACGATGATCATGATAAGAAGTACATGTCACATGAGATATTGCAATTACACTTTGTTAGTTGAAAGGTCATTTATTGAATGACAACATTTATCGATTGGTCTACCATCTCTAGATGTATGTTTCTGTTTAAATATATTGAGATTTTGATATTTCATACTTTTTAGTATTTTAGTATTGAATATGACCTGTCATACACGCAAATCACACTAATTTTACTAACTTTATCTCATGCACACCAGTGTAGATATCGCGTTCTCATACTTATTATGCGTTTTCGTGTATCTTTCAACATTAACATTATTAACAGAGATAAGTAGCCACTTATAATATGTACAGTGAGGCAGAGTTAGGAGTTTCTAAGTTTAAACTTATAACAACTTCAAGTAGTTTTAAGATTAAAGATTGGCTATCGTGACTTTCTTGGATTGGCTTGTGAAGGCATCTCTAAATACTCTATGTACGTCGGTGCACTTGGACAGCTGTCGCAGTTCCGGGGCTGGTGCGCGGCGGGCTGTTGCTCTTCGGCTCGCCCACCACCACCCACCAGCCCTCCTCGCACTTCTGCGGCACACGCGCACGCGATGCCGCATGGCGACATGATTTCACCGGCCAGCGGACATAAGTGTGTGTGTGTGTGTGTGTGTGTGTGTGTGTGTGTGTGTGTGTGTGTGTGTGTGTGTGTGTGTGTGTGTGTGTGTGTGTGTGTGTGTGTGTGTGTGTGTGTGTGTGTGTGTGTGTGTGTGTGTGTGTGTGTGTGTGTGTGTGTGTGTGTGTGTGTGTGTGTGTGTGTGTGTGTGTGTGTGTGTGTGTGTGTGTGTGTGTGTGTGTGTGTGTGTGTGTGTGTGTGTGTGTGTGTGTGTGTGTGTGTGTGTGTGTGTGTGTGTGTGTGTGTGTGTGTGTGTGTGTGTGTGTGTGTGTGTGTGTGTGTGTGTGTGTGTGTGTGTGTGTGTGTGTGTGTGTGTGTGTGTGTGTGTGTGTGTGTGTGTGTGTGTGTGTGTGTGTGTGTGTGTGTGTGTGTGTGTGTGTGTGTGTGTGTGTGTGTGTGTGTGTGTGTGTGTGTGTGTGTGTGTGTGTGTGTGTGTGTGTGTGTGTGTGTGTGTGTGTGTGTGTGTGTGTGTGTGTGTGTGTGTGTGTGTGTGTGTGTGTGTGTGTGTGTGTGTGTGTGTGTGTGTGTGTGTGTGTGTGTGTGTGTGTGTGTGTGTGTGTGTGTGTGTGTGTGTGTGTGTGTGTGTGTGTGTGTGTGTGTGTGTGTGTGTGTGTGTGTGTGTGTGTGTGTGTGTGTGTGTGTGTGTGTGTGTGTGTGTGTGTGTGTGTGTGTGTGTGTGTGTGTGTGTGTGTGTGTGTGTGTGTGTGTGTGTGTGTGTGTGTGTGTGTGTGTGTGTGTGTGTGTGTGTGTGTGTGTGTGTGTGTGTGTGTGTGTGTGTGTGTGTGTGTGTGTGTGTGTGTGTGTGTGTGTGTGTGTGTGTGTGTGTGTGTGTGTGTGTGTGTGTGTGTGTGTGTGTGTGTGTGTGTGTGTGTGTGTGTGTGTGTGTGTGTGTGTGTGTGTGTGTGTGTGTGTGTGTGTGTGTGTGTGTGTGTGTGTGTGTGTGTGTGTGTGTGTGTGTGTGTGTGTGTGTGTGTGTGTGTGTGTGTGTGTGTGTGTGTGTGTGTGTGTGTGTGTGTGTGTGTGTGTGTGTGTGTGTGTGTGTGTGTGTGTGTGTGTGTGTGTGTGTGTGTGTGTGTGTGTGTGTGTGTGTGTGTGTGTGTGTGTGTGTGTGTGTGTGTGTGTGTGTGTGTGTGTGTGTGTGTGTGTGTGTGTGTGTGTGTGTGTGTGTGTGTGTGTGTGTGTGTGTGTGTGTGTGTGTGTGTGTGTGTGTGTGTGTGTGTGTGTGTGTGTGTGTGTGTGTGTGTGTGTGTGTGTGTGTGTGTGTGTGTGTGTGTGTGTGTGTGTGTGTGTGTGTGTGTGTGTGTGTGTGTGTGTGTGTGTGTGTGTGTGTGTGTGTGTGTGTGTGTGTGTGTGTGTGTGTGTGTGTGTGTGTGTGTGTGTGTGTGTGTGTGTGTGTGTGTGTGTGTGTGTGTGTGTGTGTGTGTGTGTGTGTGTGTGTGTGTGTGTGTGTGTGTGTGTGTGTGTGTGTGTGTGTGTGTGTGTGTGTGTGTGTGTGTGTGTGTGTGTGTGTGTGTGTGTGTGTGTGTGTGTGTGTGTGTGTGTGTGTGTGTGTGTGTGTGTGTGTGTGTGTGTGTGTGTGTGTGTGTGTGTGTGTGTGTGTGTGTGTGTGTGTGTGTGTGTGTGTGTGTGTGTGTGTGTGTGTGTGTGTGTGTGTGTGTGTGTGTGTGTGTGTGTGTGTGTGTGTGTGTGTGTGTGTGTGTGTGTGTGTGTGTGTGTGTGTGTGTGTGTGTGTGTGTGTGTGTGTGTGTGTGTGTGTGTGTGTGTGTGTGTGTGTGTGTGTGTGTGTGTGTGTGTGTGTGTGTGTGTGTGTGTGTGTGTGTGTGTGTGTGTGTGTGTGTGTGTGTGTGTGTGTGTGTGTGTGTGTGTGTGTGTGTGTGTGTGTGTGTGTGTGTGTGTGTGTGTGTGTGTGTGTGTGTGTGTGTGTGTGTGTGTGTGTGTGTGTGTGTGACCTGTCATACACGCAAATTACACTAATTTTTACTAACTTTATCTCATGCACACCAGTGTAGATATCGCGTTCTCATACTTATTATGCGTTTTCGTGTATCTTTCAACATTAACATTATTTAAACAGAGATAAGTAGCCACTTATAATATGTACAGTGAGGGCAGAGTTAGGAGTTTCTAGGATTTAAACTTATAACAACTTCAAGTAGTTTTAAGATTAAAGATTGGCTATCGTGACTTTCTTGGATTGGCTTGTGAAGGCATCTCTAAATACTCTATGTACGTCGGTGCACTTGGACAGCTGTCGCAGTTCCGGGGGCTGGTGCGCGGCGGGCTGCTGCCGCCCCGGCGCGGCGCGCGGCGGGAGGGCAGCGCCCACTCCCGGGACAGGCGCAGCTGCAGCGTGGAGGAGCAGGTCACAAACTGACCCCGTAGCTTAGTTGCTAGCGACCCCGCCTTCGAAGCTAGGGGTTGATGATTTACATGTGCATACGAATCCTCTCTGTCCGTGAGTGTCTCGAGAGGCGACAGAGGGAGAGCCCTACCTACCCTACCTATCTCGAAAATACCAGATTAAAATAAGCAACTGGTGACAAAGCGATCGCCAATCCGCCTGAATGATCGCGAGAAGCCTGTAGAATCAATCCTGAAATGGACTTTCATAGGCTGCTTTTTATGTATATACTCAAACTAACCGCGTTCGTAGCACTATAACAAATGAATAGTATCACTGAAATCACTTACTATCACTTGCAGGATTAGCTCATTTTGTTTGGGCTAGCTCCTAACATCGGTTAAGATAATATACTCGTAAAGATGTGAATGATAAATGACAGGATATATCAGAGCACTTTATAACGTAACTGATATCTAGTTCCTAACCATGACATAATTAATATTCTAAATGATATATAAACATTTAAACGTTAAGATATTTGCATCGTTCCTCGCCAGTATCCCACGCTCCTCGGCGTCACCAGGTCCAATTGGGAGCCCTGGATCTAGTCACGAACGATGCGATGCGATATTGAAATTGAGCTGAAACTCGAATTAAACCTATGTCCTTTCCGAACTAAGAAATTTACTAATAATTTGTTGTATTGTGTTATATTTTTATAATGTTGGAAATACAATATTAACTCTTTTCCTAGACATTAGTCGGGCACGATCACCTCAGTCCTAGGTGCCATATTAACGTACTTATTTATTTATTTGCTTGTATATGTACATACATTGGAGAAAAGAAAATAAAGTTCCCATTTGAAGTTCTTAAAAATATTTACACACCTTGAAAGAGTATATAGCAATTTGATTTTTATTGATATATATTTCTATAAAGTATATTATATTAAGTATATTATAAATTAACTAATGAATTCTTTAAATTAATTAATGAATTCTTTACTTATTTAATTTTGTATTATTATTAATTAATATATTTTTCTTAGTCAATGATTATACAAATGTCTTATTAGACTGTCTCCCGCAAGATGCTGCGACGATCTGCAGAACATTGCGGGAAGTCGATGGGTGCAAATGACACAGGACCTTTCTATGTGGCGATCCTTAGGAGAGGCGTATGTTCAGCAGTAGACTTCTGTTAGACTGTTATGATGACGATGATCATGATAAGAAGTACATGTCACATGAGATATTGCAATTACACTTTGTTAGTTGAAAGGTCATTTATTGAATGACAACATTTATCGAATGGTCTACCATCTCTAGATGTATGTTTCTGTTTAAATATATTGAGATTTTGATGTTTCATACTTTTTAGTATTTTAGTATTGAATATGACCTGTCATACACGCAAATTACACTAATTTTACTAACTTTATCTCATGCACACCAGTGTAGATATCGCGTTCTCATACTTATTATGCGTTTTCGTGTATCTTTCAACATTAACATTATTTAAACAGAGATAAGTAGCCACTTATAATATGTACAGTGAGGGCAGAGTTAGGAGTTTCTAGGATTTAAACTTATAACAACTTCAAGTAGTTTTAAGATTAAAGATTGGCTATCGTGACTTTCTTGGATTGGCTTGTGAAGGCATCTCTAAATACTCTATGTACGTCGGTGCACTTGGACAGCTGTCGCAGTTCCGGGGCTGGTGCGCGGCGGGCTGCTGCCGCCCGGCGCGGCGCGCGGCGGGAGGGGCAGCGCCCACTCCCGGGACGGGCGCAGCTGCAGCGTGGAGGAGCAGGTCACAAACTGACCCCGTAGCTTAGTTGCTAGCGACCCCGCCTTCGAAGCTAGGGGTTGATGATTTACATGTGCATACGAATCCTCTCTGTCCGTAAGTGTCTCGAGAGGCGACAGAGGGAGAGCCCTACCTACCCTACCTATCTCGAAAATACCAGATTAAAATAAGCAAACTGGTGACAAAGCGATCGCCAATCCGCCTGAATGATCGCGAGAAGCCTGTAGAATCAATCCTGAAATGGACTTTCATAGGCTGCTTTTATGTATATACTCAAACTAACCGCGTTCGTAGCACTATAACAAAATGAATAGTATCACTGAAATCACTTACTATCACTTGCAGGATTAGCTCATTTTGTTCGGGCTAGCTCTAACACCGGTTATGATAATGTACTCGTAAAGATGTGAATGATAAATGACAGGATATATCAGAGCACTTTATTACGTAACTGATATCTAGTTCCTTACCATGACATAATTAATATTCTAAATGATATATAAACATTTAAAACGTTAAGATATTTGCACGTTCCTCGCCAGGTATCCGAGCTGCTGCGCCACTGCACGGACCCCGACGTCCTCGGCGTCACCAGGTCAACCGCATCTAAATCCGTTCTATAGATTTCAATTCACAAACAAATAATTTTCCATTTTTAGAAACCGATGCAGGAATCATTGAGATTCGTGCGTCAGTATCTAAGTTGAAAAACAAGACATTAGAGAATGGAAACAGGATCAAAATCCGTGCAGTAGCTTTAGCGTCAACCTTGAACAAACATTTAAGAACTGTAAATATCATCTTTTTCCGCACAAACAGTAACCTAAACCACTGGGATATCGTTGTAGAAGCGATGGTTGCGTTACTCTATGGAGAAAGAATTACTAAAAAAAAAACACTTTATTCTCTAACTAACTAATAAATGTATTAGAATCGTAATCATTCGGAATCGCTGTCGTCGGTGGCGGGCGCGTCGTCCACGTCCACCGTGAACTTGTACTCCTGGTCCGCGCCCAGTCCGACATGAAGTAGAGCGTGTAGGTGTGCCGGCCGCCCGCGCCGCACACGAAGTCAACCGCACCCGCGCGGCGCGCGCCAGCGACACGCGCTCGATGGACAGCAGGCTGTTGCTCTTCGGCTCGCCCACCACCACCCACCAGCCCTCCTCGCGCTTCTGCGGCACACGCGACATGGCGGGACATGGAGCCACTCGGGCCATAAGTGTGTGTGTGTGAAATGTTCAGCATGAACGAATTTTTTATTTTATTAAGTTGCAAATGTTACTTTCGTCTTATACATTACACTTATATAACGTACACACATAACAGCTTGCAGTAGCAGTAGCTAGCCTCTCGCGTGCCGTAATCGCCACGCTTGGCAGGCAGATTGGCGATCGCACTACGAGACACCTCGCAACCTAACTCAACATAACCTAACCTAACATTTGTGCTTAGGACGGGTATTATTCCTTAGGGCATCTTTGTTCCTAAATATGCCATGGGTATAGACTAAGGGGAAAATCTTAAAGACTAAATCTACTTTTTCTACATGTCTCGGGACTGGGTATTTGTGGCCAAATACCCAGTCAGGGTATGTGTGACAAAGCGATCGCCAATCCGCCTGAATGATCGCGAAGCCTGTAGAATCAATCCTGAAATGGACTTTCATAGGCTGCTTTTATGTATATACTCAAACTAACCGCGTTCGTAGCACTATAACAAAATGAATAGTATCACTGAAATCACTTACTATCACTTGCAGGATTAGCTCATTTTGTTCGGGCTAGCTCTAACACCGGTTATGATAATATACTCGTAAAGATGTGAATGATAAATGACAGGATATATCAGAGCACTTTATTACGTAACTGATATCTAGTTCCTAACCATGACATAATTAATATTCTAAATGATATATAAACAAAGTACAAAAACAAAATAAAACTTTAAAACGTCTTTAATTAGTTTTTAAATAAACAATTTTTATTTCCCGACGTTTCGGATGTCGACGTCTATGTTTAACATCAGCTTTGTGTTAATTTTTATAGAAACTCGCGTTAAAGAACACATAGTGATGTTAAACATAGACGCTCAAGGAAGTCTTCAGTCTGTGATCACCATACTAGATGGGCCCTACCATTATATCAGATTTGACAAGCAAATGTGTAGTATTCGCGTCGCGTGGGTCGAAGGGACTCAATTGCCTAGACTCGACCTCTGTCTACCCCTGTATTGGGAATTGCGTGAAGATATTTATTTATTTATAGTGACGTGAAAACTTTTTTGTCATCATCATCATACAATCTCGCCTCTTTCCCGTAGGTATAGGCAAATACCACTTCTTTCTACTTGCTACGATCCTTAAATACTTGTTTCGCTTCGTCCACTTTCGTTATTCCCGTCATAGAGGATGAGAATAACATTTTTGTGAATACTCTAAATATTCTGACTTTTCTTCATAAACAATCCCTGATGGGATAGCCTGGGAACATTTAACCAAATGTCGCGATCCTTACATAACACTTTCGTTTCTTTCATATTAATAATTTTGTGATGACAAAAAACTAATATATATTTATAAAACAACAACACTTTTATTTTAAATTTGCTGCCAAAGCTGGAGAACGTTTGCTAGCCGAGTGCAAGTGTCAAGGTTGCCAGACACCCCGGCGTCTCGTATTCCCAGCAACCCTCAAAAGCTGTGATACATTGTCAAGTTGCCCTTGACACAGACGCAATCTGTGAGTATTATGCTCATTCACGGTCACATCGTGTTACAAAAGATCCTGTAAGTTTTCATAGATATTTAATAAACGCATGTGTTATGTTATCTTGGTTTCATATTACTTTTTGCGTAATATTTTGTATAATTTTTCATATGTTTGTTTTCACCTCCATATGGTTGTTACACATTATTACACAGCAATTTTATAACGTAACTGATATCTAGTTCCTAACCATGACATAATTAATATTCTAATTGATATATAAACAAAGTACAAAAACAAAATAAAACTTTAAAACGTCTTTAATTAGTTTTTTAAATAAACAATTTTTATTTCCCGACGTTTCGGATGTCGACGTCTATGTTTAACATCAGCTTTGTGTTAATTTTTTTATAGAAACTCGCGTTAAAGAACACATAGTGATGTTAAACATAGACGCTCAAGGAAGTCTTCAGTCTGTGATCACATACTAGATGGGCCCTACCATTATATCAGATTTGACAAGCAAATGTGTAGTATTCGCGTCGCGTGGGTCGAAGGGACTCAATTGTCTAGACTCGACCTCTGTCTACCCCTGTATTGGGAATTGCGTGAAGATATTTATTTATTTATAGTGACGTGAAAACTTTTTTGTCATCATCATCATACAATCTCGCCTCTTTCCCGTAGGTATAGGCAAATACCACTTCTTTCTACTTGCTACGATCCTTAAATACTTGTTTCGCTTCGTCCACTTTCGTTATTCCCGTCATAGAGGATGAGAATAACATTTTTGTGAATACTCTAAATATTCTGACTTTTCTTCATAAACAATCCCTGATGGGATAGCCTGGGAACATTTAACCAAATGTCGCGATCCTTACATAACACTTTCGTTTCTTTCATATTAATAATTTTGTGATGACAAAAAACTAATATATATTTATAAAACAACAACACTTTTATTTTAAATTTGCTGCCAAAGCTGGAGAACGTTTGCTAGCCGAGTGCAAGTGTCAAGGTTGCCAGACACCCCGGCGTCTCGTATTCCCAGCAACCCTCAAAAGCTGTGATACATTGTCAAGTTGCCCTTGACACAGACGCAATCTGTGAGTATTATGCTCATTCACGGTCACATCGTGTTACAAAAGATCCTGTAAGTTTTCATAGATATTTAATAAACGCATGTGTTATGTTATCTTGGTTTCATATTACTTTTTGCGTAATATTTTGTATAATTTTTCATATGTTTGTTTTTGGTGGATTTAATTGTGCAGATTTCAAAATTTCATGAAAATTTTATTTTCCGAAACGTTTCGGATGTCGACGTCTATGTTTAACATCAGCTTTGTGTTAATTTTTATAGAAACTCGCGTTAAAGAACACATAGTGATGTTAAACATAGACGCTCAAGGAAGTCTTCAGTCTGTGATCACATACTAGATGGGCCCTACCATTATATCAGATTTGACAAGCAAATGTGTAGTATTCGCGTCGCGTGGGTCGAAGGGACTCAATTGTCTAGACTCGACCTCTGTCTACCCCTGTATTGGGAATTGCGTGAAGATATTTATTTATTTATAGTGACGTGAAAACTTTTTTGTCATCATCATCATACAATCTCGCCTCTTTCCCGTAGGTATAGGCAAATACCACTTCTTTCTACTTGCTACGATCCTTAAATACTTGTTTCGCTTCGTCCACTTTCGTTATTCCCGTCATAGAGGATGAGAATAACATTTTGTGAATACTCTAAATATTCTGACTTTTCTTCATAAACAATCCCTGATGGGATAGCCTGGGAACATTTAACCAAATGTCGCGATCCTTACATAACACTTTCGTTTCTTTCATATTAATAATTTTGTGATGACAAAAAACTAATATATATTTATAAAACAACAACACTTTTATTTTAAATTTGCTGCCAAAGCTGGAGAACGTTTGCTAGCCGAGTGCAAGTGTCAAGGTTGCCAGACACCCCGGCGTCTCGTATTCCAGCAACCCTCAAAAGCTGTGATACATTGTCAAGTTGCCCTTGACACAGACGCAATCTGTGAGTATTATGCTCATTCACGGTCACATCGTGTTACAAAAGATCCTGTAAGTTTTCATAGATATTTAATAAACGCATGTGTTATGTTATCTTGGTTTCATATTACTTTTTGCGTAATATTTTGTATAATTTTTCATATGTTTGTTTTGGTGGATTTAATTGTGCAGATTTCTGTGTACCCCAGTATTGGGAATGGCGTGAAGTTATTTTTTTTGTTTTAGTTTTATAATATTTTTGACAATGCAATACAAAAGAATTAAAATTATTGTACTAGAGTTTAAACCATTTTTTTAAATTATAACTCAAGCAGTTAGCAGTTTTCGCAGGTTGAAAGACTTCCTCTTTCATCCGGACTCACGCTACGTCCATACAATTTTTTTTCGGTATGGATATATATTTCTTAAAACAACGGATTTTTATTTTTTTTGTTTTAGTTTTATAATATTTTTGACAATGCAATACAAAAGAATTAAAATTATTGTACTAGAGTTTAAACCATTTTTTTAAATTATAACTCAAGCAGTTAGCAGTTTTCGCAGGTTGAAAGACTTCCTCTTTCATCCGGACTCACGCTACGTCCATACAATTTTTTTTCGGTATGGATATATATTTCTTAAAACAACGGATTTAAATGGAATTTGACAAAAATAATAATTACAGTAGACTTAAAATCACTTTAAAATGTTGATAGTGCCGGCCGTAGGATCGAACTCAGATATCGTTGGCTTGGTCACTGATGGCCGTTATGCTGTATATAGTGTTTTAGCCTGGTATATTTCGAGACGTTCGTCCCGCCATTTATCGATTGACAATGTGATTTTGAAGTATTCTTTGACAGAAGGCTATATTCGGCAGCAACTCTTTATAGGCTGTTAAGAAGAAGAAGAAGGATGACATTTCTAGCTTTTCCCTTAGTCGCCTCTTACGACACCCATGGGAAGAAAAGGTGGTGGTACATAGTCACGCCTCACGACAAGATGTGTCATGCGTGAAGATAAATAAATAAAAGTTATTGTTCATGTTTCTAACTAAGTCTATAAAGTGTAAGTATTCTTGTTATCCTTTAGAGTATCTGTGTCTTCCGGGAAAGGAAACAATAGCTGTAATGTTTTGTTGTTTGTCGGACACGCAGCCGGACGTGATGTTTTATTGCCGCTACGTACTCCCATTTGTAGACATCAAAGTTCAGTTCGAACAGAGGCAAAGTTATTGAATAATAATACTTTCTGATATCTTTATATAGAATTTAATCTAGTAAAACAAATTCTTTGTAAAATTAAAAAAAATGTAAATTAAATAATTCTCGATTACTGAGTAGTTGGATCATCGGAATCCTAGTCCAAAGACTAGTTCGATCCCCAGTAAGAAGTATCGCAGTTTTTCCAAAAACTTTAGTAGTACAGGCTCATCACCAGTCACCTTTAAACAAAAATAATATCCGGCTTGAAACTAAGCTGAAGTATTTGTGTAAAGGACTAAGTTGTCGCATTGGCTTCCCTTGTTTTGGGAAATGCGTGATGATGCGTAAGGTTGTTACACCTCCATATGGTTGTTACACATTATTACACAGCAATTTTATAAGCAATTTTAGAGCATATAATTTCTACTTAACTTTATGTTATTAAATTAAAAAAAAATGTAAATTAAATAATTCTCGATTACTGAGTAGTTGGATCATCGGAATCCTAGTCCAAAGACTAGTTCGATCCCCAGTAAGAAGTATCGCAGTTTTTCCAAAAACTTTAGTACTACAGGCTCATCACCAGTCACCTTTAAACAAAAATAATATCCGGCTTGAAACTAAGCTGAAGTATTTGTGTAAAGGACTAAGTTGTCGCATTGGCTTCCCTTGTTTTGGGAAATGCGTGATGATGCGTAAGGTTGTTACACCTCCATATGGTTGTTACACATTATTACACAGCAATTTTATAAGCAATTTTAGACCATATAATTTCTACTTAACTTTATGTTATTAAATTAAAGAAAAAAATTATTTTAAAATTTCAACTGACACGAGCGGGATTCGAACCCGCGACCACTGCGGTCAATCAATCACATGCCTTAAAATCAATGAAAAATTGCGTATCAGTAAAAAAAACTCAAGTAAACAGTGAAGTTAATAAATAATAATAAATGAATAAATATATTCATGCACCCTTCCCTCATCCCATAGATGACAGGGTAGCCAGAGTAAATAAAATAAATAAATCCACACATAGATAGTGACAACATATGTTCCTCTGATTCCAAAGTAAGCAGTTTAAGCACTTGTGTTAAGGAATCGGAAACAACAAGGCAAAACGGCCAGACCTCAGAAAATTACTTTTGTTTTACTTTTGAAAAAAAATATTGGTGATCTACCTCCTGCGAATCCAATTCTTATTTTTAATTTTTGTAATGTCACCGGAACTTAGGAACACCAATACAGGTAGTGAGACTGTAGCCATCTGGGCGGAATTTCATAACAACGCCTTAATACAAACTTCGGCTTTCCAATATTACTTGGATAATGTACAAAAACAAAAAAATATCTACACGCTATTTTCAATATTGGGGCAGATAGACGTCCAGACAATTAAGTCCTTTCGTCCTACCTTCCACCGAAAACATTTTTGGGACAACGTGTCCAATGCTGAGCCTGTCGCCATCTTTATGTAAACGATAAAATCGTACATAAATTTTGATGAGTATCATGATCATGGAGAGTACCATGACCATGATCAGTATGAACTGGAGATCGACTCGGGTCTCTTGACTCGAAAATCGATCACGCAACCTCTCAGCTATAGTGACTATTATTTTGCTAAATATAGGCCTCCCCAAAAGATTGCCACCATTTTCACCAGAGCTTTTCCTGTTCTTCATCCTCCTTCTCGATATTTGTTATCCCTATCTATTTATTCTATATTTAATATTTATTTATTTTATTTTATAAAAAGGATTATTACAAGTTCAAATAAAGTTACATATTAATGTCATGATAGCCGAGTGGTTCGATGATCGGAATTCGAATCTAGAGACAAGAGTTCGCGCTATATATTTTCCTCGCCATTCAGTCGTCACTCATTCGCTCAATGTGCTCAAAACATTTAAGCACGCCTTTATTCATTACAGTGAAAAGATGATCTTTCAAACCGGACATATTGCGATTCTCTTCGCTTCGTTTTCAGTCGGCCTTGGAAGCGCCGCATATTTGACGAAAAGATCTCATCTCTTGAAGAGGAAGCTTATTGTAAATGTTTAGAAATTCTGCCAACAGCCAAAGATTCTATAGTGGGGTCTGCGATAGGTCGCTTGTTCACTACATAGCCTTACATTCGTTCGTAAACCGTTAACAGTTACAAGCATTGGTGCTTACTTCAAGTTATTAAAAGAAATTTTAGAAAAATGAGACGGTACGACTTTCTAGTGCGTAGTGACCGTGCCTACGAAGCGTAGAGCAGGGTACGAATGTAATCGTTAGAGCAATCATTTGTGTTAAGAATATGAAAGCTTGTACTGGAGTCATGTAAATACATATATTTGTATAAATATTTATACATGTATTATTGTATAAATATTAATATTGTAATATTAGCTAATTTACAAGATGGAGATGATAGGTTCATCAGTTGTCAAGCTGTTCCAAATGTGCTCCGGTGAAATAACGATCGTAAAGGCTACATAGCCTGAATCTCTAGCTACCCTGGCATTAGAAAATGACTGTAGATAGAAGGAATTAAAAATACTTTATGAAAAAATGTAATCTAGACAAATTTTCAAATATATACCTTAATGTACACTTAATTAGTAATACTTTTGTAAATGATAAGTACAAATTAAGGGCTCTCCACCTAAGTACGGCCTCACCGTTGTAATTGGTGCTTTGAGGCGGCTATGCCCAATCTGCGGCAGCACTAAGTGCTTTACTATGTAACAGATGGGGCTGTTATCATTTACAGAAGCTTGTGTTTTCCATTATTTACCAATAATTAGTAAATTAATTGAACATTAAATGGGTATCGTAAGATGCCACTAAGGAAAAGCCTATAAAATGGCAATGGCTGCCAACAGACACTGGCAGCATTAATCAAAAATATCTTTAAGCTATTTCCAATACAGGGGTAGATAGAGGCCTCAATAACTAACTCATTTTGACCCACCTTTCAACGAAGATATTTTTGCGAAAACGTGACAGGTGGAGAGCCTGTCGCCGTCTTTAGGTCTAAGCCAACGATATGAACGTTACGTAAGTTATTGTAAAACCCTTTGGTACGAACCTGCTACCTAGACAATCCTATACCGAACTTGGGTCTCTTGAATTATATTCCAATCACCCAATCCTAATCCTATGTGTCCTATATGACACCGAGAAACCATTTCGAAATATACCAGACTAAATTTCGGAGGAGGTTCATGTTGCACTATACTTTTAAAAGCCGTTATGATGATGACGACGATGGCGAATGTAAGGGTGAAAAGATCTTTTTTTTATAGAAAAGGGAGGCAAACGAGCAGGTGGCTCACGCGACGGTAAGTGATTACCGCCGCCCATGAACACCCGCAATACCAGAGGCTTAGCAGATGCGTTGCCTCCCTTAGAGTGCCCCCTTCCCCAGAATTGGGGGAGGGAGGTGTGTGGGCCACCGGTTACCTGTACTCACCAGACGAAACGCAGAAGTTTGTTAGACTATTCTGTGAGGTCGTGGTACTTCCCCGGTCGAGCCGGCCCATTCATGCAACAACAAAAGCTGAAATGGACTTTCATAGGCTGCTTTTTATGTATATACTCAAACTAACCGCGTTCGTAGCACTATAACAAAATGAATAGTATCACTGAAATCACTTACTATCACTTGCAGGATTAGCTCATTTTGTTCGGGCTAGCTCCTAACACCGGTTATGATAATATACTCGTAAAGATGTGAATGATAAATGACAGGATATATCAGAGCACTTTATTACGTAACTGATATCTAGTTCCTAACCATGACATAATTAATATTCTAAATGATATATAAACATTTAAAACGTTAAGATATTTGCACGTTCCGCGCCAGGTATCCGAGCTGCTGCGCCACTGCACGGACCCCCACGTCCTCGGCGTCACCAGGTCCAATTGGGAGCCCTGGATCTAGTCACGAACGATGCGATGCGATATTGAAATGGAGCTGAAACTCTAATTAAAACTATGTCCTTTCCGAACTAAGAAATTTACTAATAATTTGTTGTATTGTGTTATATTTTTATAATAAATGGAAACTGTTTTATTTCTTTAACAATCTACGCAAAAACAACGATAAGCTCGTCGCTACCTGTCACGTTTTCCCAAAATCTTCGGTGAAAGGTGGGTCGGAAGGATTTAATCGTCTAGACTTCTGTCTACCTCTGTATTGGAGGAATATATGTGAATATGTTTCTAAAACAAAAAGTAGCCTCCAAGTAGTGGTGACTTTGAAAGGAGTATGAAGCGATACAATTTACGTTACTACGACAGAAAAACATATGTAGCGCGATGCCGGGGCGGCTCGTTGTCCATCTATAAACAGATTTTGAGTATATGTATTTCTTAAGTAAGACTATAGAAGTCTAGAAAGCCACGTGTAGTACTGAAAACCGCATCTAAATCCGTTCTATAGATTTCAATTCACAAACAAATAATTTTCCATTTTTAGAAACCGATGCAGGAATCATTGAGATTCGTGCGTCAGTTTCTAAGTTGAAAAACAAGACATTAGAGAATGGAAACAGGATCAAAATCCGTTCAGTAGCTTTAGCGTCAACCTTGAACAAACATTTAAGAACTGTAAATATCATCTTTTCGGCACAAACAGTAACCTAAACCACTGGGATATCGTTGTAGAAGCGATCGTTGCGTTACTCTATGGAGAAAGAATTACTAAAAAATCACTTTATTCTCTAACTAATAAAGGCTGTTGCTCATCGGCTCCTCCACCACAACCCACCAGCCCTCCTCGCGCTTCTGCGGCACACGCGCACGCGACATGGCGGGACATGGAGCCACTCGGGCCAGCGGGACATAAGTGTGTGTGTGTGTGTGTGTGTGTGTGTGTGAAATGTTCAGCATGAACGAATTTTTATTTTATTAAGTTGCAAATGTTACTTTCGTCTTATACATTACACTTATATAACGTACACACATAACAGCTTGCAGTAGTCCACTGCTGGACATAGGCCTCTCGCGTGCCGTAATCGCCACGCTTGGCAGGCAGATTGGCGATCGCACTACGAGACACCTCGCAACCTAACCTAACATAACCTAACCTAACATTTGTACTTAGGACGGGTATTATTCCTTGGGGCATCTATGTGCCTAAATATGCTATGGGTATAGACTAAGGGGAAAATCTTAAAGACTAAATCTACTTTTTCTACATGTCTCGAGACTGGGTATTTGTGGCCCATTCGTTGTTTCTTATTCCATAACACAAGTAAGTTTGCTACTTACGCATGAGACATCGGAGCAATGTATGTGATTTTCAACCTATCAATGTATGTTTCTACGTATGTATTGTTGGGTTAATTAATGTTTAGAGAGCCTTAAGATATAATTACAAAATCATACTTAATTATTCAATCCAAATGTAACTAAGGCCATTTATGGCCATGTGTCCAATGGTATTTTAACATAAGCCTAAAAAGAGTGTTTTGACTAATTTCTCAGTGTTCATAGCTATTGCGTTAGTTAATGTTTACATAGTTTTAAGGCATAAGTATAAATCCATTGTTTTTAATATTTAATTTTAATATACTGAGGCTATTTATAAAAATGGTACTTTTAATAATATTTCTAATGTAAAAATATTATTTTAACATTGGCTTAAAAGGGATGTTGTATTGACAAACTAGCCAGGGGGCATTCGATGCTGCAACCATGTTTGATGTTAGACGCAACATACAATTAAAAACTACATTTGTTTTCATATTTTAATTAATGTTGTTAGCATGGATCCATAAACATTTATTGAAGTCTAAGTTTGATTTTGATTTGTCTGACCCTTGACTACAGTATGTGTGTATTTATTCATTGGAATAACAATTTAAATTCGTCTATCGACACAGAGTCTATCTCTAGCGGAGATAAAACAGGCGAAAGAAATTTTTATAATGTTGGAAATACAATATTAACTCTTTTCCTAGACATTAGTCGGGCACGATCACCTCAGTCCTAGGTGTCATATTAACGTATTTATTTATTTGCTTGTATATGTACATACATTGGAGAAAAGAAAATAAAGATCCCATTTGAAGTTCTTAAAAATATTTACACACCTTGAAAGAGTATATAGCAATTTGATTTTTGTTGATATATATTTCTATAAAGTATATTATATTAAGTATGTTATAAATTAACTAATGAATTCTTTAAATTAATTAATGAATTCTTTAAATTAATTAATGAATTCTTTAAATTAATTAATGAATTCTTTAAATTAATTAATGAATTCTTTACTTATTTAATTTTGTATTATTATTAATTCATATATTTTTCTTAGTCAATGATTATACAACTGTCTTATTAGACTGTCTCCCGCAAGATGCTGCGACGACCTGCAGAACATTGCGGGAAGTCGATGGTGCAAATGACACAGGACCTTTCTATGTGGCGATCCTTAGGAGAGGCGTATGTTCAGCAGTAGACTTCTGTTAGACTGTTATGATGACGATGATAATGATAAAGTACATGTCACATGAGATATTGCAATTACACTTTGTTAGTTGAAAGGTCATTTATTGAATGACAACATTTATCGATTGGTCTACCATCTCTAGATGTATGTTTCTGTTTAAATATATTGAGATTTTGATGTTTCATACTTTTTAGTATTTTAGTATTGAATATGACCTGTCATACACGCAAATTACACTAATTTTTACTAACTTTATCTAATGCACACCAGTGTAGATATCGCGTTCTCATACTTATTATGCGTTTTCGTGTATCTTTCAACATTAACATTATTTAAACAGAGATAAGTAGCCACTTATAATATGTACAGTGAGGGCAGAGTTAGGAGTTTCTAGGATTTAAACTTATAACAACTTCAAGTAGTTTTAAGATTAAAGATTGGCTATCGTGACTTTCTTGGATTGGCTTGTGAAGGCATCTCTAAATACTCTATGTACGTCGGTGCACTTGGACAGCTGTCGCAGTTCCGGGGGCTGGTGCGCGGCGGGAGGGGGCAGCGCCCACTCCCGGGACGGGCGCAGCTGCAGCGTGGAGGAGCAGGTCACAAACTGACCCCGTAGCTTAGTTGCTAGCGACCCCGCCTTCGAAGCTAGGGGTTGATGATTTAAATGTGCATACGAATCCTCTCTGTGTGTGAGTGTCTCGAGAGTCGACAGAGGGAGAGCCCTACCTACCCTACCTATCTCGAAAAATACCAGATTAAAATAAGCAAACTGGTGACAAAGTGATCGCCAATCCGCCTGAATGATCGCGAGAAGCCTGTAGAATCAATCCTGAAATGGACTTTCATAGGCTGTTTTTATGTATATACTCAAACTAACCGCGTTCGTAGCACTATAACAAAATGAATAGTATCACTGAAATCACTTACTATCACTTGCAGGATTAGCTCATTTTGTTTGGGCTAGCTCCTAACACCGGTTAAGATAATATACTCGTAAAGATGTAACGGGATATATCAGAGCACTTTATAACGTAACTGATATCTAGTTCCTAACCATGACATAATTAATATTCTAAATGATATATAAACATTTAAAACGTTAAGATATTTGCACGTTCCTTGCCAGGTATCCGAGCTGCTGCGCCACTGCTCGGACCCCCACGTCTTCGGCGTCACCAGGTCCAATTGGGAGCCCTGGATCTAGTCACGAACGATGCGATGCGATATTGAAATGGAGCTGAAACTCTAATTGAAACTATGTCCTTTCCGAACTAAGAAATTTACTAATAATTTGTTGTATTGTGTTATATTTATATAATAATACTATCTTAACATTGGTTTTAAAAGGGACGTTGTTTTGATAGATGTTCAGTGTTCAAGTTGAACGGTCAATTATAGTTTACTAAGTTTTAATAGATAATTGTATAAATTAATAGTGAAACATTTAATTTAAATTAATTAATGAATTCTTTACTTATTTAATTTTGTATTATTATTAATTCATATATTTTTCTTAGTCAATGATTATACAACTGTCTTATTAGACTGTCTCCCGCAAGATGCTGCGACGACCTGCAGAACATTGCGGGAAGTCGATGGGTGCAAATGACACAGGACCTTTCTATGTGGCGATCCTTAGGAGAGGCGTATGTTCAGCAGTAGACTTCTGTTAGACTGTTATGATGACGATGATCATGATAAGAAGTACATGTCACATGAGATATTGCAATTACACTTTGTTAGTTGAAAGGTCATTTATTGAATGACAACATTTATCGATTGGTCTACCATCTCTAGATGTATGTTTCTGTTTAAATATATTGAGATTTTGATGTTTCATACTTTTTAGTATTTTAGTATTGAATATGACCTGTCATACACGCAAATTACACTAATTTTTACTAACTTTATCTAATGCACACCAGTGTAGATATCGCGTTCTCATACTTATTATGCGTTTTCGTGTATCTTTCAACATTAACATTATTTAAACAGAGATAAGTAGCCACTTATAATATGTACAGTGAGGGCAGAGTTAGGAGTTTCTAGGATTTAAACTTATAACAACTTCAAGTAGTTTTAAGATTAAAGATTGGCTATCGTGACTTTCTTGGATTGGCTTGTGAAGGCATCTCTAAATACTCTATGTACGTCGGTGCACTTGGACAGCTGTCGCAGTTCCGGGGGCTGGTGCGCGGCGGGAGGGGGCAGCGCCCACTCCCGGGACGGGCGCAGCTGCAGCGTGGAGGAGCAGGTCACAAACTGACCCCGTAGCTTAGTTGCTAGCGACCCCGCCTTCGAAGCTAGGGGTTGATGATTTAAATGTGCATACGAATCCTCTCTGTGTGTGAGTGTCTCGAGAGTCGACAGAGAGAGAGCCCTACCTACCCTACCTATCTCGAAAAATACCAGATTAAAATAAGCAAACTGGTGACAAAGCGATCGCCAATCCGCCTGAATGATCGCGAGAAGCCTGTAGAATCAATCCTGAAATGGACTTTCATAGGCTGTTTTATGTCTTTAACAATCTACGCAAAAACAACGATAAGCTCGTCGCTACCTGTCACGTTTTCCCAAAATCTTCGGTGAAAGGTGGGTCGGAAGGATTTAATCGTCTAGACTTCTGTCTACCTCTGTATTGGGAATTGCGTGAAGATATTTATTATTATTACTACGACAGAAAAAAAACCACATTTTTTATGGTGTGGCTGTGTGCAACCAAGTGAAGCCAGGTTGCTGCTATGAATAATGAAGAAATGTACTGAAGAAAATAATGAATAAATAAAATAAATATAAATATCTTCACGCAATTCCCAATACAGAGGTAGACAGAGGTCTAGTCTAGACAATTGTCCCTTTGACCCACCTTCCACCGAAGATATTTTCGGGCCAACGTGACAGGTGGTGAGCCCGTCGCCGTCTTTATGTCCAAGCTAACGATATAAATCCTACATAGGTTTTTGAAAACCGATGCAGGAATCATTGAGATTCGTGCGTCAGTTTCTAAGTTGAAAACAAGACATTAGAGACTGGAAACAGGATCAAAATCCGTTCAGTAGCTTTAGCGTCAACCTTGAACAAACATTTAAGAACTGTAAATATCATCTTTTTCGGCACAAACAGTAACCTAAACCACTGGGATATCGTTGTAGAAGCGATCGTTGCGTTACTCTATGGAGAAAGAATTACTAAAAAAAATCACTTTATTCTCTAACTAATAAAGGCTGTTGCTCATCGGCTCGCCCACCACCACCCACCAGCCCTCCTCGCGCTTCTGCGGCACACGCGCACGCGACATGGCGGGACATGGAGCCACTCGGGCCAGCGGGACATAAGTGTGTGTGTGTGTGTGTGTGTGTGTGTGTGTGTGTGTGTGTGTGTGTGTGTGTGTGTGTGTGTGTGTGTGTGTGTGTGTGTGTGTGTGTGTGTGTGTGTGTGTGTGTGTGTGTGTGTGTGTGTGTGTGTGTGTGTGTGTGTGTGTGTGTGTGTGTGTGTGTGTGTGTGTGTGTGTGTGTGTGTGTGTGTGTGTGTGTGTGTGTGTGTGTGTGTGTGTGTGTGTGTGTGTGTGTGTGTGTGTGTGTGTGTGTGTGTGTGTGTGTGTGTGTGTGTGTGTGTGTGTGTGTGTGTGTGTGTGTGTGTGTGTGTGTGTGTGTGTGTGTGTGTGTGTGTGTGTGTGTGTGTGTGTGTGTGTGTGTGTGTGTGTGTGTGTGTGTGTGTGTGTGTGTGTGTGTGTGTGTGTGTGTGTGTGTGTGTGTGTGTGTGTGTGTGTGTGTGTGTGTGTGTGTGTGTGTGTGTGTGTGTGTGTGTGTGTGTGTGTGTGTGTGTGTGTGTGTGTGTGTGTGTGTGTGTGTGTGTGTGTGTGTGTGTGTGTGTGTGTGTGTGTGTGTGTGTGTGTGTGTGTGTGTGTGTGTGTGTGTGTGTGTGTGTGTGTGTGTGTGTGTGTGTGTGTGTGTGTGTGTGTGTGTGTGTGTGTGTGTGTGTGTGTGTGTGTGTGTGTGTGTGTGTGTGTGTGTGTGTGTGTGTGTGTGTGTGTGTGTGTGTGTGTGTGTGTGTGTGTGTGTGTGTGTGTGTGTGTGTGTGTGTGTGTGTGTGTGTGTGTGTGTGTGTGTGTGTGTGTGTGTGTGTGTGTGTGTGTGTGTGTGTGTGTGTGTGTGTGTGTGTGTGTGTGTGTGTGTGTGTGTGTGTGTGTGTGTGTGTGTGTGTGTGTGTGTGTGTGTGTGTGTGTGTGTGTGTGTGTGTGTGTGTGTGTGTGTGTGTGTGTGTGTGTGTGTGTGTGTGTGTGTGTGTGTGTGTGTGTGTGTGTGTGTGTGTGTGTGTGTGTGTGTGTGTGTGTGTGTGTGTGTGTGTGTGTGTGTGTGTGTGTGTGTGTGTGTGTGTGTGTGTGTGTGTGTGTGTGTGTGTGTGTGTGTGTGTGTGTGTGTGTGTGTGTGTGTGTGTGTGTGTGTGTGTGTGTGTGTGTGTGTGTGTGTGTGTGTGTGTGTGTGTGTGTGTGTGTGTGTGTGTGTGTGTGTGTGTGTGTGTGTGTGTGTGTGTGTGTGTGTGTGTGTGTGTGTGTGTGTGTGTGTGTGTGTGTGTGTGTGTGTGTGTGTGTGTGTGTGTGTGTGTGTGTGTGTGTGTGTGTGTGTGTGTGTGTGTGTGTGTGTGTGTGTGTGTGTGTGTGTGTGTGTGTGTGTGTGTGTGTGTGTGTGTGTGTGTGTGTGTGTGTGTGTGTGTGTGTGTGTGTGTGTGTGTGTGTGTGTGTGTGTGTGTGTGTGTGTGTGTGTGTGTGTGTGTGTGTGTGTGTGTGTGTGTGTGTGTGTGTGTGTGTGTGTGTGTGTGTGTGTGTGTGTGTGTGTGTGTGTGTGTGTGTGTGTGTGTGTGTGTGTGTGTGTGTGTGTGTGTGTGTGTGTGTGTGTGTGTGTGTGTGTGTGTGTGTGTGTGTGTATAATTACAAATTCATACTTAATTATACAATCCAAATGTAACTAAGGCCATTTATGGCCATGTGTCCAATGGTATTTTAACATAAGCCTAAAAAGAGATATTGTTTTGACTAATTTCTCAGTGTTCATATCTATTGCGTTAGTTAATGTTTACATAGTTTTAAGGCATAAGTATAAATCCATTGTTTTTAATATTTAATTTTAATATACTGAGGCTATTTATAAAAAAATAGTATTTGTAATAAGATTTCTTATATAATAACACTATCTTAACATTGGTTTTAAAAGGGACGTTGTTTTGAAAGATGTTCAGTGTTCAAGTTGAACGGTCAATTACAGTTTACTAAGTTTTAATAGATAATTGTATAAATTAATAGTGAAATACTTAATTTAAATTAATATTCGGCCTATTTAAAAAATGGTACTTTTAATAATATTTCTAATGTAAAAATATTATTTTAACATTGGCTTAAAAGGGATGTTGTATTGACAAACTAGCCAGGGGGCATTCGATGCTGCAACCATGTTTGATGTTAGACGCAACATACAATTAAAAAACTACATTTGTTTTCATATTTTAATTAATTTTGTTAGCATGGATCCATAAAGATTTATTGAAGTCTAAGTTTGATTTTGATTTGTCTGACCATTGACAACAGTATGTGTGTATTTATTCATTGGAATAAGAATTTAAATTCGTCTATCGACACAGAGTCTATCTCTAGCGGAGATAAAACAGGCGAAAGAAATTTTATAATGTTGGAAATACAATATTAACTCTTTTCCTAGACATTAGTCGGGCACGATCACCTCAGTCCTAGGTGTCATATTAACGTATTTATTTATTTATTTATTTATTTATTTGCTTGTATATGTACATACATTGGAGAAAAGAAAATAAAGTTCCCATTTGAAGTTCTTAAAAATATTTACACACCTTGAAAGAGTATATAGCAATTTGATTTTTGTTGATATATATTTCTATAAAGTATATTATATTAAGTATATTATAAATTAACTAATGAATTCTTTAAATTAATATTCGGCCTATTTATAAAATGGTACTTTTAATAATATTTCTAATGTAAAAATATTATTTTAACATTGGCTTAAAAGGGATGTTGTATTGACAAACTAGCCAGGGGCATTCGATGCTGCAACCATGTTTGATGTTAGACGCAACATACAATTAAAAACTACATTTGTTTTCATATTTTAATTAATGTTGTTAGCATGGATCCATAAACATTTATTGAAGTCTAAGTTTGATTTTGATTTGTCTGACCCTTGACAACAGTATGTGTGTATTTATTCATTGGAATAACAATTTAAATTCGTCTATCGACACAGAGTCTATCTCTAGCGGAGATAAAACAGGCGAAAGAAATTTTATAATGTTGGAAATACAATATTAACTCTTTTCCTAGACATTAGTCGGGCACGATCACCTCAGTCCTAGGTGTCATATTAACGTATTTATTTATTTATTTGCTTGTATATGTACATACATTGGAGAAAAGAAAATAAAGTTCCCATTTGAAGTTCTTAAAAATATTTACACACCTTGAAAGAGTATATAGCAATTTGATTTTTGTTGATATATATTTCTATAAAGTATATTATATTAAGTATATTATAAATTAACTAATGAATTCTTTAAATTAATTAATGAATTCTTTAAATTAATTAATGAATTCTTTAAATTAATTAATGAATTCTTTAAATTAATTAATGAATTCTTTAAATTAATTAATGAATTCTTTAAATTAATTAATGAATTCTTTAAATTAATTAATGAATTCTTTAAATTAATTAATGAATTCTTTAAATTAATTAATGAATTCTTTAAATTAATTAATGAATTCTTTAAATTAATTAATGAATTCTTTAAATTAATTAATGAATTCTTTAAATTAATTAATGAATTCTTTAAATTAATTAATGAATTCTTTAAATTAATTAATGAATTCTTTAAATTAATTAATGAATTCTTTAAATTAATTAATGAATTCTTTAAATTAATTAATGAATTCTTTAAATTAATTAATGAATTCTTTAAATTAATTAATGAATTCTTTAAATTAATTAATGAATTCTTTAAATTAATTAATGAATTCTTTAAATTAATTAATGAATTCTTTAAATTAATTAATGAATTCTTTAAATTAATTAATGAATTCTTTAAATTAATTAATGAATTCTTTAAATTAATTAATGAATTCTTTAAATTAATTAATGAATTCTTTAAATTAATTAATGAATTCTTTAAATTAATTAATGAATTCTTTAAATTAATTAATGAATTCTTTAAATTAATTAATGAATTCTTTAAATTAATTAATGAATTCTTTAAATTAATTAATGAATTCTTTAAATTAATTAATGAATTCTTTAAATTAATTAATGAATTCTTTAAATTAATTAATGAATTCTTTAAATTAATTAATGAATTCTTTAAATTAATTAATGAATTCTTTAAATTAATTAATGAATTCTTTAAATTAATTAATGAATTCTTTAAATTAATTAATGAATTCTTTAAATTAATTAATGAATTCTTTAAATTAATTAATGAATTCTTTAAATTAATTAATGAATTCTTTAAATTAATTAATGAATTCTTTAAATTAATTAATGAATTCTTTAAATTAATTAATGAATTCTTTAAATTAATTAATGAATTCTTTAAATTAATTAATGAATTCTTTAAATTAATTAATGAATTCTTTAAATTAATTAATGAATTCTTTAAATTAATTAATGAATTCTTTAAATTAATTAATGAATTCTTTAAATTAATTAATGAATTCTTTAAATTAATTAATGAATTCTTTAAATTAATTAATGAATTCTTTAAATTAATTAATGAATTCTTTAAATTAATTAATGAATTCTTTAAATTAATTAATGAATTCTTTAAATTAATTAATGAATTCTTTAAATTAATTAATGAATTCTTTAAATTAATTAATGAATTCTTTAAATTAATTAATGAATTCTTTAAATTAATTAATGAATTCTTTAAATTAATTAATGAATTCTTTAAATTAATTAATGAATTCTTTAAATTAATTAATGAATTCTTTAAATTAATTAATGAATTCTTTAAATTAATTAATGAATTCTTTAAATTAATTAATGAATTCTTTAAATTAATTAATGAATTCTTTAAATTAATTAATGAATTCTTTAAATTAATTAATGAATTCTTTAAATTAATTAATGAATTCTTTAAATTAATTAATGAATTCTTTAAATTAATTAATGAATTCTTTAAATTAATTAATGAATTCTTTAAATTAATTAATGAATTCTTTAAATTAATTAATGAATTCTTTAAATTAATTAATGAATTCTTTAAATTAATTAATGAATTCTTTAAATTAATTAATGAATTCTTTAAATTAATTAATGAATTCTTTAAATTAATTAATGAATTCTTTAAATTAATTAATGAATTCTTTAAATTAATTAATGAATTCTTTAAATTAATTAATGAATTCTTTAAATTAATTAATGAATTCTTTAAATTAATTAATGAATTCTTTAAATTAATTAATGAATTCTTTAAATTAATTAATGAATTCTTTAAATTAATTAATGAATTCTTTAAATTAATTAATGAATTCTTTAAATTAATTAATGAATTCTTTAAATTAATTAATGAATTCTTTAAATTAATTAATGAATTCTTTAAATTAATTAATGAATTCTTTAAATTAATTAATGAATTCTTTAAATTAATTAATGAATTCTTTAAATTAATTAATGAATTCTTTAAATTAATTAATGAATTCTTTAAATTAATTAATGAATTCTTTAAATTAATTAATGAATTCTTTAAATTAATTAATGAATTCTTTAAATTAATTAATGAATTCTTTAAATTAATTAATGAATTCTTTAAATTAATTAATGAATTCTTTAAATTAATTAATGAATTCTTTAAATTAATTAATGAATTCTTTAAATTAATTAATGAATTCTTTAAATTAATTAATGAATTCTTTAAATTAATTAATGAATTCTTTAAATTAATTAATGAATTCTTTAAATTAATTAATGAATTCTTTAAATTAATTAATGAATTCTTTACTTATTTAATTTTGTATTATTATTAATTCATATATTTTTCTTAGTCAATGATTATACAACTGTCTTATTAGACTGTCTCCCCAGGATGCTGCGACGACCTGCAGAACATTGCGGGAAGTCGATGGGTGCAAATGACACAGGACCTTTCTATGTGGCGATCCTAAGGAGAGGCGTATGTTCAGCAGTAGACTTCTGTTAGACTGTTATGATGACGATGATCATGATAAGAAGTACATGTCACATGAGATATTGCAATTACACTTTGTTAGTTGAAAGGTCATTTATTGAATGACAACATTTATCGAATGGTCTACCATCTCTAGATGTATGTTTCTGTTTAAATATGTTGAGATTTTGATGTTTCATACTTTTTAGTATTTTAGTATTGAATATGACCTGTCATACACGCAAATTACACTAATTTTTACTAACTTTATCTCATGCACACCAGTGTAGATATCGCGTTCTCATACTTATTATGCGTTTTCGTGTATCTTTCAACATTAACATTATTAAAACAGAGATAAGTAGCCACTTATAATATGTACAGTGAGGGCAGAGTTAGGAGTTTCTAGGATTTAAACTTATAACAACTTCAAGTAGTTTTAAGATTAAAGATTGGCTATCGTGACTTTCTTGGATTGGCTTGTGAAGGCATCTCTAAATACTCTATGTACGTCGGTGCACTTGGACAGCTGTCGCAGTTCCGGGGGCTGGTGCGCGGCGGGCTGCTGCGGCCCCGGCGCGGCGCGCGGCGGGAGGGAGCAGCGCCCACTCCCGGGACGGGCGCAGCTGCAGCGTGGAGGAGCAGGTCACAAACTGACCCCGTAGCTTAGTTGCTAGCGACCCCGCCTTCGAAGCTAGGGGTTGATGATTTACATGTGCATACGAATCCTCTCTGTCCGTGAGTGTCTCGAGAGGCGACAGAGGGAGAGCCCTACCTACCCTACCTACCCTACCTATCTCGAAAAATACCAGATTAAAATAAGCAAACTGGTGACAAAGCGATCGCCAATCCGCCTGAATGATCGCGAGAAGCCTGTAGAATCAATCCTGAAATGGACTTTCATAGGCTGTTTTTATGTATATACTCAAACTAACCGCGTTCGTAGCACTATAACAAAATGAATAGTATCACTGAAATCACTTACTATCACTTGCAGGATTAGCTCATTTTGTTCGGGCTAGCTCCTAACACCGGTTATGATAATATACTCGTAAAGATGTGATTGATAAATGACAGGATATATCAGAGCACTTTATTACGTAACTGATATCTAGTTCCTAACCATGACATAATTAATATTCTAAATGATGTATAAACATTTTAATCGTTAAGATATTTGCACGTTCCTCGCCAGGTATCCGAGCTGCTGCGCCACTGCACGGACCCCCACGTCCTCGGCGTCACCAGGTCCAATTGGGAGCCCTGGATCTAGTCACGAACGATGCGATGCGATATTGAAATGGAGCTGAAACTCTAATTAAAACTATGTCCTTTCCGAACTAAGAAATTTACTAATAATTTGTTGTATTGTGTTATATTTTTATAATAAATGGAAACTGACATGTTTTAACTGTTTTACTTCTTTAACAATCTACGAAAAAACAACGATAAGCTCGTCGCTACCTGTCACGTTTTCCCAAAATCTTCGGTGAAAGGTGGGTCGGAAGGATTTAATCGTCTAGACTTCTGTCTACCTCTGTATTGGAGGAATATGTGTGAATATGTTTCTAAAACAAAAAGTAGCCTCTAAGAAGTGGTGACTTTGAAAGGAGTATGAAGCGATACAATTTACGTTACTATGACAGAAAAACATATGTAGCGCGATGCCGGGGCGGCTCGTTGGCCATCTATAAACAGATTTTGAGGGGACAAAATGTATATGTATTTCTTAAGTAAGACTATAGAAGTCTAGAAAGCCACGTGTAGTACTGAAAACCGCATCTAAATCCGTTCTATAGATTTCAATTCACAAACAAATAATTTTCCATTTTAGAAACCGATGCAGGAATCATTGAGATTCGTGCGTCAGTTTCTAAGTTGAAAAACAAGACATTAGAGAATGGAAACAGGATCAAAATCCGTTCAGTAGCTTTAGCGTCAACCTTGAACAAACATTTAAGAACTGTAAATATCATCTTTTTCGGCACAAACAGTAACCTAAACCACTGGGATATCGTTGTAGAAGCGATCGTTGCGTTACTCTATGGAGAAAGAATTACTAAAAAAAATCACTTTATTCTCTAACTAATAAAGGCTGTTGCTCATCGGCTCGCCCACCACCACCCACCAGCCCTCCTCGCGCTTCTGCGGCACACGCGCACGCGACATGGCGGGACATGGAGCCACTCGGGCCAGCGGGACATAAGTGTGTGTGTGTGTGTGTGTGAAATGTTCAGCATGAACGAATTTTTTATTTTATTAAGTTGCAAATGTTACTTTCGTCTTATACATTACACTTTTATAACGTACACACATAACAGCTTGCAGTAGTCCACTGCTGGACATAGGCCTCTCGCGTGCCGTAATCGCCACGCTTGGCAGGCAGATTGGCGATCGCACTACCAGACACCTCGCAACCTAACCTAACATAACCTAACCTAACATTTGTGCTTAGGACGGGTATTATTCCTTAGGGCATCTTTGTTCCTAAATATGCCATGGGTATAGACTAAGGGAAAATCTTAAAGACTAAATCTACTTTTCTACATGTCTCGGGACTGGGTATTTGTGGCCCATTCGTTGTTTCTTATTCCATAACACAAGTAAGTTTGCTACTTACGCATGAGACATCGGAGCAATGTATGTGATTTTCAACCTATCAATGTATGTTTCTACGTATGTATTGTTGGGTTAATTAATGTTTAGAGAGCCTTAAGATATAATTACAAATTCATACTTAATTATTCAATCCAAATGTAACTAAGGCCATTTATGGCCATGTGTACAATGGTATTTTAACATAAGCCTAAAAAGAGATATTGTTTTGACTAATTTCTCAGTGTTCATAGCTATTGCGTTAGTAAATGTTTACATAGTTTTAAGGCATAAGTATAAATCCATTGTTTTTAATATTTAATTTTAATAGACTGAGGCTATTTATAAAAAAAACAGTATTTGTAATAAGATTTCTTATATAATAATACTATCTTAACATTGGTTTTAAAAGGGACGTTGGTTTGATAGATGTTCTGTGTTCAAGTTGAACGGTCAATTATAGTTTACTAAGTTTTAATAGATAATTGTATAAATTAATAGATTTTTTTAAAATTAGTATTCGGCCTATTTATAAAAATGGTACTTTTAATAATATTTCTAATGTAAAAATATTATTTTAACATTGGCTTAAAAGGGATGTTGTATTGACAAACTAGCCAGGGGGCATTCGATGCTGCAACCATGTTTGATGTTAGACGCAACATACAATTAAAAAACTACATTTGTTTTCATATTTTAATTAATGTTGTTAGCATGGATCCATAAACATTTATTGAAGTCTAAGTTTGATTTTGATTTGTCTGACCCTTGACAACAGTATGTGTGTATTTATTCATTGGAATAACAATTTAAATTCGTCTATCGACACAGAGTCTATCTCTAGCGGAGATAAAACAGGCGAAAGAAATTTTTATAATGTTGGAAATACAATATTAACTCTTTTCCTAGACATTAGTCGGGCACGATCACCTCAGTCCTAGGTGTCATATTAACGTATTTATTTATTTATTTGCTTGTATATGTACATACATTGGAGAAAAGAAAAGAAAGTTCCCATTTGAAGTTCTTAAAAATATTTACACACCTTGAAAGAGTATATAGCAATTTGATTTTTGTTGATATATATTTCTATAAAGTATATTATATTAAGTATATTATAAATTAACTAATGAATTCTTTAAATTAATTAATGAATTCTTTACTTATTTAATTTTGTATTATTATTAATTCATATATTTTTCTTAGTCAATGATTATACAACTGTCTTATTAGACTGTCTCCCCCAGGATGCTGCGACGACCTGCAGAACATTGCGGGAAGTCGATGGGTGCAAATGACACAGGACCTTTCTATGTGGCGATCCTTAGGAGAGGCGTATGTTCAGCAGTAGACTTCTGTTAGACTGTTATGATGACGATGATCATGATAAAGTACATGTCACATGAGATATTGCAATTACACTTTGTTAGTTGAAAGGTCATTTATTGAATGACAACATTTATCGATTGGTCTACCATCTCTAGATGTATGTTTCTGTTTAAATATATTGAGATTTTGATGTTTCATACTTTTTAGTATTTTAGTAATGAATATGACCTGTCATACACGCAAATTACACTAATTTTTACTAACTTTATCTCATGCACACCAGTGTAGATATCGCGTTCTCATACTTATTATGCGTTTTCGTGTATCTTTCAACATTAACATTATTTAAACAGAGATAAGTAGCCACTTATAATATGTACAGTGAGGGCAGAGTTAGGAGTTTCTAGGATTTAAACTTATAACAACTTCAAGTAGTTTTAAGATTAAAGATTGGCTATCGTGACTTTCTTGGATTGGCTTGTGAAGGCATCTCTAAATACTCTATGTACGTCGGTGCACTTGGACAGCTGTCGCAGTTCCGGGGCTGGTGCGCGGCGGGCTGCTGCCGCCCGGCGCGGCGCGCGGCGGGAGGGGCAGCGCCCACTCCCGGGACAGGCGCAGCTGCAGCGTGGAGGAGCAGGTCACAAACTGACCCCGTAGCTTAGTTGCTAGCGACCCCGCCTTCGAAGCTAGGGGTTGATGATTTACATGTGCATACGAATCCTCTCTGTCCGTGAGTGTCTCGAGAGGCGACAGAGGAGAGCCCTACCTACCCTACCTATCTCGAAAAATACCAGATTAAAATAAGCAAACTGGTGACAAAGCGATCGCCAATCCGCCTGAACGATTGCGAGAAGCCTGTAGAATCAATCCTGAAATGGACTTTCATAGGCTGCTTTTATGTATATACTCAAACTAACCGCGTTCGTAGCACTATAACAAAATGAATAGTATCACTGAAATCACTTACTATCACTTGCAGGATTAGCTCATTTTGTTCGGGCTAGCTCCTAACACCGGTTATGATAATATACTCGTAAAGATGTGAATGATAAATGAAAGGATATATCAGAGCACTTTATTATGTAACTGATATCTAGTTCCTTACCATGACATAATTAATATTCTAAATGATATATAAACATTTAAAACGTTAAGATATTTGCACGGTCCTTGCCAGGTATCCGAGCTGCTGCGCCACTGCACGGACCCCCACGTCCTCGGCGTCACCAGGTCGAATTGGGAGCCCTGGATCTAGTCACGAACGATGCGATGCGATATTGAAATGGAGCTGAAACTCTAATTAAAACTATGTCCTTTCCGAACTAAGAAATTTACTAATAATTTGTTGTATTGTGTTATATTTTTATAATAAATGGAAACTGACATGTTTTAACTGTTTTATTTCGTCGCTACCTGTCACGTTTTCCCAAAATCTTCGGTGAAAGGTGGGTCGGAAGGATTTAATCGTCTAGACTTCTGTCTACCTCTGTATTGGAGTAATATATGTGAATATGTTTCTAAAACAAAAAGTAGCCTCTAAGAAGTGGTGACTTTGAAAGGAGTATGAAGCGATACAATTTACGTTACTATGACAGAAAAACATATGTAGCGCGATGCCGGGGCGGCTCGTTGGCCATCGTTAAACAGATTTTAAGGGGACAAAATGTATATGTATTTCTTAAGTAAGACTATAGAAGTCTAGAAAGCCACGTGTAGTACTGAAAACCGCATCTAAATCCGTTCTATAGATTTCAATTCACAAACAAATAATTTTCCATTTTAGAAACCGATGCAGGAATCATTGAGATTCGTGCGTCAGTTTCTAAGTTGAAAAACAAGACATTAGAGAATGGAAACAGGATCAAAATCCGTTCAGTAGCTTTAGCGTCAACCTTGAACAAACATTTAAGAACTGTAAATATCATCTTTTTCGGCACAAACAGTAACCTAAACCACTGGGATATCGTTGTAGAAGCGATCGTTGCGTTACTCTATGGAGAAAGAATTACTAAAAAAATCACTTTATTCTCTAACTAATAAAGGCTGTTGCTCATCGGCTCGCCCACCACCACCCACCAGCCCTCCTCGCGCTTCTGCGGCACACGCGCACGCGACATGGCGGGACATGGAGCCACTCGGGCCAGCGGGACATAAGTGTGTGTGTGTGTGTGTGAAATGTTCAGCATGAACGAATTTTTTATTTTATTAAGTTGCAAATGTTACTTTCGTCTTATACATTACACTTTTATAACGTACACACATAACAGCTTGCAGTAGTCCACTGCTGGACATAGGCCTCTCGCGTGCCGTAATCGCCACGCTTGGCAGGCAGATTGGCGATCGCACTACCAGACACCTCGCAACCTAACCTAACATAACCTAACCTAACATTTGTGCTTAGGACGGGTATTATTCCTTAGGGCATCTTTGTTCCTAAATATGCCATGGGTATAGACTAAGGGAAAATCTTAAAGACTAAATCTACTTTTCTACATGTCTCGGGACTGGGTATTTGTGGCCCATTCGTTGTTTCTTATTCCATAACACAAGTAAGTTTGCTACTTACGCATGAGACATCGGAGCAATGTATGTGATTTTCAACCTATCAATGTATGTTTCTACGTATGTATTGTTGGGTTAATTAATGTTTAGAGAGCCTTAAGATATAATTACAAATTCATACTTAATTATACAATCCAAATGTAACTAAGGCCATTTATGGACATGTGTACAATGGTATTTTAACATAAGCCTAAAAGAGATATTGTTTTGACTAATTTCTCAGTGTTCATAGCTATTGCGTTAGTAAATGTTTACATAGTTTTAAGGCATAAGTATAAATCCATTGTTTTTAATATTTAATTTTAATAGACTGAGGCTATTTATAAAAACAGTATTTGTAATAAGATTTCTTATATAATAATACTATCTTAACATTGGTTTTAAAAGGGACGTTGTTTTGATAGATGTTCAGTGTTCAAGTTGAACGGTCAATTATAGTTTACTAAGTTTTAATAGATAATTGTATAAATTAATAGTGAAACATTTAATTTAAATTAATATTCGGCCTATTTATAAAAATGGTACTTTTAATAATATTTCTAATGTAAAAATATTATTTTAACATTGGCTTAAAAGGGATGTTGTATTGACAAACTAGCCAGGGGGCATTCGATGCTGCAACCATGTTTGATGTTAGACGCAACATACAATTGAAAAACTACATTTGTTTTCATATTTTAATTAATGTTGTTAGCATGGATCCATAAACATTTATTGAAGTCTAAGTTTGATTTTGATTTGTCTGACCCTTGACAACAGTATGTGTGTATTTATTCATTGGAATAACAATTTAAATTCGTCTATCGACACAGAGTCTATCTCTAGCGGAGATAAAACAGGCGAAAGAAATTTTTATAATGTTGGAAATACAATATTAACTCTTTTCCTAGACATTAGTCGGGCACGATCACCTCAGTCCTAGGTGTCATATTAACGTATTTATTTATTTATTTGCTTGTATATGTACATACATTGGAGAAAAGAAAAGAAAGTTCCCATTTGAAGTTCTTAAAAATATTTACACACCTTGAAAGAGTATATAGCAATTTGATTTTTGTTGATATATATTTCTATAAAGTATATTATATTAAGTATATTATAAATTAACTAATGAATTCTTTAAATTAATTAATGAATTCTTTACTTATTTAATTTTGTATTATTATTAATTCATATATTTTTCTTAGTCAATGATTATACAACTGTCTTATTAGACTGTCTCCCCAGGATGCTGCGACGACCTGCAGAACATTGCGGGAAGTCGATGGGTGCAAATGACACAGGACCTTTCTATGTGGCGATCCTTAGGAGGCGTATGTTCAGCAGTAGACTTCTGTTAGACTGTTATGATGACGATGATCATGATAAGAAGTACATGTCACATGAGATATTGCAATTACACTTTGTTAGATGAAAGGTCATTTATTGAATGACAACATTTATCGAATGGTCTACCATCTCTAGATGTATGTTTCTGTTTAAATATATTGAGATTTTGATGTTTCATACTTTTTAGTATTTTAGTATTGAATATGACCTGTCATACACGCAAATTACACTAATTTTTACTAACTTTATCTCATGCACACCAGTGTAGATATCGCGTTCTCATACTTATTATGCGTTTTCGTGTATCTTTCAACATTAACATTATTTAAACAGAGATAAGTAGCCACTTATAATATGTACAGTGAGGGCAGAGTTAGGAGTTTCTAGGATTTAAACTTATAACAACTTCAAGTAGTTTTAAGATTAAAGATTGGCTATCGTGACTTTCTTGGATTGGCTTGTGAAGGCATCTCTAAATACTCTATGTACGTCGGTGCACTTGGACAGCTGTCGCAGTTCCGGGGGCTGGTGCGCGGCGGGCTGCTGCCGCCCCGGCGCGGCGCGCGGCGGGAGGGGGCAGCGCCCACTCCCGGGACGGGCGCAGCTGCAGCGTGGAGGAGCAGGTCACAAACTGACCCCGTAGCTTAGTTGCTAGCGACCCCGCCTTCGAAGCTAGGGGTTGATGATTTACATGTGCATACGAATCCTCTCTGTCCGTGAGTGTCTCGAGAGGCGACAGAGGAGAGCCCTACCTACCCTACCTATCTCGAAAAATACCAGATTAAAATAAGCAAACTGGTGACAAAGCGATCGCCAATCCGCCTGAATGATCGCGAGAAGCCTGTAGAATCAATCCTGAAATGGACTTTCATAGGCTGCTTTTTATGTATATACTCAAACTAACCGCGTTCGTAGCACTATAACAAAATGAATAGTATCACTGAAATCGGTACAGCCCGTTCTGTGATATCAGTATCACTTGCAGGATTAGCTCATTTTGTTCGGGCTAGCTCCTAACACCGGTTATGATAATATACTCGTAAAGATGTGAATGATAAATGACAGGATATATCAGAGCACTTTATTACGTAACTGATATCTAGTTCCTAACCATGACATAATATTCTAAATGATATATAAACAAAGTACAAAAACAAAAAAAGAACTTTAAAACGTTAAGATATTTGCACGTTCCTCGCCAGGTATCCCACGTCCTCGGCGTCACCAGGTCCAATTGGGAGCCCTGGATCTAGTCACGAACGATGCGATGCGATATTGAAATGGAGCTGAAACTCTAATTAAAACTATGTCCTTTCCGAACTAAGAAATTTACTAATAATTTGTTGTATTGTGTTATATTTTTATAATAAATGGAAACTGACATGTTTTAACTGTTTAATTTCTTTAACAATCTACGCAAAAACAACGATAAGCTCGTCGCTACCTGTCACGTTTTCCCAAAATCTTCGGTGAAAGGTGGGTCGGAAGGATTTAATCGTCTAGACTTCTGTCTACCTCTGTATTGGAGGAATATATGTGAATATGTTTCTAAAACAAAAAGTAGCCTCTAAGAAGTGGTGACTTTGAAAGGAGTATGAAGCGATACAATTTACGTAACTATGACAGAAAAACATATGTAGCGCGATGCCGGGGCGGCTCGTTGGCCATCTATAAACAGATTTTGAGGGGACAAAATGTATATGTATTTCTTAAGTAAGACTATAGAAGTCTAGAAAGCCACGTGTAGTACTGAAAACCGCATCTAAATCCGTTCTATTGATTTCAATTCACAAACAAATAATTTTCCATTTTAGAAACCGATGCAGGAATCATTGAGATTCGTGCGTCAGTTTCTAAGTTGAAAAACAAGACATTAGAGAATGGAAACAGGATCAAAATCCGTTCAGTAGCTTTAGCGTCAACCTTTGAACAAACATTTAAGAACTGTAAATATCATCTTTTTCGGCACAAACAGTAACCTAAACCACTGGGATATCGTTGTAGAAGCGATCGTTGCGTTACTCTATGGAGAAAGAATTACTAAAAAAATCACTTTATTGTCTAACTAATAAAGGCTGTTGCTCTTCGGCTCGCCCACCACCACCCACCAGCCCTCCTCGCGCTTCTGCGGCACACGCGCACGCGACATGGCGGGACATGGAGCCACTCGGGCCAGCGGGACATAAGTGTGTGTGTGTGTGTGTGTGTGTGTGTGTGTGTGTGTGTGTGTGTGTGTGTGTGTGTGTGTGTGTGTGTGTGTGTGAAATGTTCAGCATGAACGAATTTTTTATTTTATTAAGTTGCAAATGTTACTTTCGTCTTATACATTACACTTATATAACGTACACACATAACAGCTTGCAGTAGTCCACTGCTGGACATAGGCCTCTCGCGTGCCGTAATCGCCACGCTTGGCAGGCAGATTGGCGATCGCACTACCAGACACCTCGCAACCTAACCTAACATAACCTAACCTAACATAACCTAACCTAACATAACCTAACCTAACATAACCTAACCTAACATAACCTAACCTAACATAACCTAACCTAACATAACCTAACCTAACATAACCTAACCTAACATAACCTAACCTAACATAACCTAACCTAACATAACCTAACCTAACATAACCTAACCTAACATAACCTAACCTAACATAACCTAACCTAACATAACCTAACCTAACATAACCTAACCTAACATAACCTAACCTAACATAACCTAACCTAACATAACCTAACCTAACATAACCTAACCTAACATAACCTAACCTAACATAACCTAACCTAACATAACCTAACCTAACATAACCTAACCTAACATAACCTAACCTAACATAACCTAACCTAACATAACCTAACCTAACATAACCTAACCTAACATAACCTAACCTAACATAACCTAACCTAACATAACCTAACCTAACATAACCTAACCTAACATAACCTAACCTAACATAACCTAACCTAACATAACCTAACCTAACATAACCTAACCTAACATAACCTAACCTAACATAACCTAACCTAACATTTGTGCTTATATCCCGTTGAAATCGGTCTAGCCGTCTCAGAGACTAGCCGGAACAAACGGACAGACATCTGAAACGTCTGGACCGATTTTGACGGGACTTTGACTGGCGATAGCTGATGTAGTAAGGTGTAACTAAGGCCATTTATGGACATGTGTACAATGGTATTTTAACATAAGCCTAAAAGAGATATTGTTTTGACTAATTTCTCAGTGTTCATAGCTATTGCGTTAGTAAATGTTTACATAGTTTTAAGGCATAAGTATAAATCCATTGTTTTTAATATTTAATTTTAATAGACTGAGGCTATTTATAAAAATGGTACTTTTGATAATATTTCTAATGTAAAAATATTATTTTAACATTGGCTTAAAAGGGATGTTGTATTGACAAACTAGCCAGGGGGCATTCGATGCTGCAACCATGTTTGATGTTAGACGCAACATACAATTGAAAAACTACATTTGTTTTCATATTTTAATTAATGTTGTTAGCATGGATCCATAAACATTTATTGAAGTCTAAGTTTGATTTTGATTTGTCTGACCCTTGACAACAGTATGTGTGTATTTATTCATTGGAATAACAATTTAAATTCGTCTATCGACACAGAGTCTATCTCTAGCGGAGATAAAACAGGCGAAAGAAATTTTTATAATGTTGGAAATACAATATTAACTCTTTTCCTAGACATTAGTCGGGCACGATCACCTCAGTCCTAGGTGTCATATTAACGTATTTATTTATTTATTTATTTATTTGCTTGTATATGTACATACATTGGAGAAAAGAAAAGAAAGTTCCCATTTGAAGTTCTTAAAAATATTTACACACCTTGAAAGAGTATATAGCAATTTGATTTTTGTTGATATATATTTCTATAAAGTATATTATATTAAGTATATTATAAATTAACTAATGAATTCTTTAAATTAATTAATGAATTCTTTAAATTAATTAATGAATTCTTTAAATTAATTAATGAATTCTTTAAATTAATTAATGAATTCTTTAAATTAATTAATGAATTCTTTAAATTAATTAATGAATTCTTTAAATTAATTAATGAATTCTTTAAATTAATTAATGAATTCTTTAAATTAATTAATGAATTCTTTAAATTAATTAATGAATTCTTTAAATTAATTAATGAATTCTTTAAATTAATTAATGAATTCTTTAAATTAATTAATGAATTCTTTAAATTAATTAATGAATTCTTTACTTATTTAATTTTGTATTATTATTAATTCATATATTTTTCTTAGTCAATGATTATACAACTGTCTTATTAGACTGTCTCCCCAGGATGCTGCGACGACCTGCAGAACATTGCGGGAAGTCGATGGGTGCAAATGACACAGGACCTTTCTATGTGGCGATCCTAAGGAGAGGCGTATGTTCAGCAGTAGACTTCTGTTAGACTGTTATGATGACGATGATCATGATAAGAAGTACATGTCACATGAGATATTGCAATTACACTTTGTTAGTTGAAAGGTCATTTATTGAATGACAACATTTATCGAATGGTCTACCATCTCTAGATGTATGTTTCTGTTTAAATATGTTGAGATTTTGATGTTTCATACTTTTTAGTATTTTAGTATTGAATATGACCTGTCATACACGCAAATTACACTAATTTTTACTAACTTTATCTCATGCACACCAGTGTAGATATCGCGTTCTCATACTTATTATGCGTTTTCGTGTATCTTTCAACATTAACATTATTTAAACAGAGATAAGTAGCCACTTATAATATGTACAGTGAGGGCAGAGTTAGGAGTTTCTAGGATTTAAACTTATAACAACTTCAAGTAGTTTTAAGATTAAAGATTGGCTATCGTGACTTTCTTGGATTGGCTTGTGAAGGCATCTCTAAATACTCTATGTACGTCGGTGCACTTGGACAGCTGTCGCAGTTCCGGGGCTGGTGCGCGGCGGGCTGCTGCCGCCCCGGCGCGGCGCGCGGCGGGAGGGGCAGCGCCCACTCCCGACGGCGCAGCTGCAGCGTGGAGGAGCAGGTCACAAACTGACCCCGTAGCTTAGTTGCTAGCGACCCGCCTTCGAGGCTAGGGGTTGATGATTTACATGTGCATACGAATCCTCACTGTCCGTAAGTGTCTCGAGAGGCGCGGAGGAGAGCCCTACCTACCCTACCTATCTCGAAAATACCAGATTAAAATAAGCAAACTGGTGACAAAGCGATCGCCAATCCGCCTGAATGATCGCGAGAAGCCTGTAGAATCAATCCTGAAATGGACTTTCATAGGCTGCTTTTAAGTATATACTCAAACTAACCGCGTTCGTAGCACTATAACAAAATGAATAGTATCACTGAAATCACTTACTATCACTTGCAGGATTAGCTCATTTTGTTCGGGCTAGCTCCTAACACCGGTTATGATAATATACTCGTAAAGATGTGATTGATAAATGACAGGATATATCAGAGCACTTTATTACGTAACTGATATCTAGTTCCTTACCATGACATAATTAATATTCTAAATGATATATAAACATTAAAATCGTTAAGATATTTGCACGTTCCTCGCCAGGTATCCGAGCTGCTGCGCCACTGCACGGACCCCCACGTCCTCGGCGTCACCAGGTCCAATTGGGAGCCCTGGATCTAGTCACGAACGATGCGATGCGATATTGAAATGGAGCTGAAACTCTAATTAAAACTATGTCCTTCCGAACTAAGAAATTTACTAATAATTTGTTGTATTGTGTTATATTTTTATAATAAATGGAAACTGACATGTTTTAACTGTTTTATTTCTTTAAATTAATTAATGAATTCTTTAAATTAATTAATGAATTCTTTAAATTAATTAATGAATTCTTTAAATTAATTAATGAATTCTTTAAATTAATTAATGAATTCTTTAAATTAATTAATGAATTCTTTAAATTAATTAATGAATTCTTTAAATTAATTAATGAATTCTTTAAATTAATTAATGAATTCTTTAAATTAATTAATGAATTCTTTAAATTAATTAATGAATTCTTTAAATTAATTAATGAATTCTTTAAATTAATTAATGAATTCTTTAAATTAATTAATGAATTCTTTAAATTAATTAATGAATTCTTTAAATTAATTAATGAATTCTTTAAATTAATTAATGAATTCTTTAAATTAATTAATGAATTCTTTAAATTAATTAATGAATTCTTTAAATTAATTAATGAATTCTTTAAATTAATTAATGAATTCTTTAAATTAATTAATGAATTCTTTAAATTAATTAATGAATTCTTTAAATTAATTAATGAATTCTTTAAATTAATTAATGAATTCTTTAAATTAATTAATGAATTCTTTAAATTAATTAATGAATTCTTTAAATTAATTAATGAATTCTTTAAATTAATTAATGAATTCTTTAAATTAATTAATGAATTCTTTAAATTAATTAATGAATTCTTTAAATTAATTAATGAATTCTTTAAATTAATTAATGAATTCTTTAAATTAATTAATGAATTCTTTAAATTAATTAATGAATTCTTTAAATTAATTAATGAATTCTTTAAATTAATTAATGAATTCTTTAAATTAATTAATGAATTCTTTAAATTAATTAATGAATTCTTTAAATTAATTAATGAATTCTTTAAATTAATTAATGAATTCTTTAAATTAATTAATGAATTCTTTAAATTAATTAATGAATTCTTTAAATTAATTAATGAATTCTTTAAAAAAAAAAAAAAAAAAAAAAAAAAAAAAAAAAAAAAAAAAAAAAAAAAAAAAAAAAAAAAAAAAAAAAAAAAAAAAAAAAAAAAAAAAAAAAAAAAAAAAAAAAAAAAAAAAAAAAAAAAAAAAAAAAAAAAAAAAAAAAAAAAAAAAAAAAAAAAAAAAAAAAAAAAAAAAAAAAAAAAAAAAAAAAAAAAAAAAAAAAAAAAAAAAAAAAAAAAAAAAAAAAAAAAAAAAAAAAAAAAAAAAAAAAAAAAAAAAAAAAAAAAAAAAAAAAAAAAAAAAAAAAAAAAAAAAAAAAAAAAAAAAAAAAAAAAAAAAAAAAAAAAAAAAAAAAAAAAAAAAAAAAAAAAAAAAAAAAAAAAAAAAAAAAAAAAAAAAAAAAAAAAAAAAAAAAAAAAAAAAAAAAAAAAAAAAAAAAAAAAAAAAAAAAAAAAAAAAAAAAAAAAAAAAAAAAAAAAAAAAAAAAAAAAAAAAAAAAAAAAAAAAAAAAAAAAAAAAAAAAAAAAAAAAAAAAAAAAAAAAAAAAAAAAAAAAAAAAAAAAAAAAAAAAAAAAAAAAAAAAAAAAAAAAAAAAAAAAAAAAAAAAAAAAAAAAAAAAAAAAAAAAAAAAAAAAAAAAAAAAAAAAAAAAAAAAAAAAAAAAAAAAAAAAAAAAAAAAAAAAAAAAAAAAAAAAAAAAAAAAAAAAAAAAAAAAAAAAAAAAAAAAAAAAAAAAAAAAAAAAAAAAAAAAAAAAAAAAAAAAAAAAAAAAAAAAAAAAAAAAAAAAAAAAAAAAAAAAAAAAAAAAAAAAAAAAAAAAAAAAAAAAAAAAAAAAAAAAAAAAAAAAAAAAAAAAAAAAAAAAAAAAAAAAAAAAAAAAAAAAAAAAAAAAAAAAAAAAAAAAAAAAAAAAAAAAAAAAAAAAAAAAAAAAAAAAAAAAAAAAAAAAAAAAAAAAAAAAAAAAAAAAAAAAAAAAAAAAAAAAAAAAAAAAAAAAAAAAAAAAAAAAAAAAAAAAAAAAAAAAAAAAAAAAAAAAAAAAAAAAAAAAAAAAAAAAAAAAAAAAAAAAAAAAAAAAAAAAAAAAAAAAAAAAAAAAAAAAAAAAAAAAAAAAAAAAAAAAAAAAAAAAAAAAAAAAAAAAAAAAAAAAAAAAAAAAAAAAAAAAAAAAAAAAAAAAAAAAAAAAAAAAAAAAAAAAAAAAAAAAAAAAAAAAAAAAAAAAAAAAAAAAAAAAAAAAAAAAAAAAAAAAAAAAAAAAAAAAAAAAAAAAAAAAAAAAAAAAAAAAAAAAAAAAAAAAAAAAAAAAAAAAAAAAAAAAAAAAAAAAAAAAAAAAAAAAAAAAAAAAAAAAAAAAAAAAAAAAAAAAAAAAAAAAAAAAAAAAAAAAAAAAAAAAAAAAAAAAAAAAAAAAAAAAAAAAAAAAAAAAAAAAAAAAAAAAAAAAAAAAAAAAAAAAAAAAAAAAAAAAAAAAAAAAAAAAAAAAAAAAAAAAAAAAAAAAAAAAAAAAAAAAAAAAAAAAAAAAAAAAAAAAAAAAAAAAAAAAAAAAAAAAAAAAAAAAAAAAAAAAAAAAAAAAAAAAAAAAAAAAAAAAAAAAAAAAAAAAAAAAAAAAAAAAAAAAAAAAAAAAAAAAAAAAAAAAAAAAAAAAAAAAAAAAAAAAAAAAAAAAAAAAAAAAAAAAAAAAAAAAAAAAAAAAAAAAAAAAAAAAAAACAAAACATCTTTCGAAGTTAGTTACAAATTTCTATACTCAGTATTTAGTTATGCCTTTTATTTTTACATTTTAAATACACTACCTATTTACTCCAGTTAAAACCATGATAACAAAGTAACATACAAGATAAACATATAGCATAGAAGAAAAATAATAAAAATTTAAATGAAACAATGCATTCATCATCTATCATTCTTCACCAAATTATTCTTACCAAGTTTCTTACATTAAGAACTCTCTTCACCTTCTGTTGGCCAACGCTTCATACAATCTGCTGAGCTAGATGTTCTTATAGGCCCCTCAGTAGCACTATCATTTTTGCAGATCATAGCAATCATTCCATTTGGTTTGGTTAGCGATTATCACCTTGTAAGGTCCTAGATATTTAGGTTTTAGTTTAAGTCCTGAACCAAATTGTGTAAGTTTTATAGCCACAATGTCTCCAACTTTGTATTGTGAATGTCCTTTTCTTTTCTATTAAAGCTTTTTGCATTCTCTTTTGAACACTGAGAATCTGTTCTTTGGCCTGTTTTCTGAGATCCTCTCTATTTTCATTGAACACTTGTATGTACTCTTCCTGTAGTAACTCTTGTATCTTCATGTCTTCTTTTACTCGCATTTTGCACCCACAAGTAGTTCACAAGGTGTACAACAGTTGATGCTTCTTTGAAAGGTACTATTAATGGCTCTTTGCACTCGACTAATGTGTTTGTACCAAAGGCCAGAGTTCTCTATACACAACTTCTGTGTATTCTCTCAACTTGTCCATTGCCTCGTGGAACACCCATCGTAATAGTCACATGTAGAATCTTCCCTCCTTACAGTAATCTTGAAACCCATGACTAGTGAATGCAGTGCCTTTGTCAGTGATTATTCGTCGAGGGTTTCCGAAGGTTTGCTGATGGATCTCCAATTTATTTAGAGTCTCTCGGCTTGAGGTGCTTCTTGTTGGAAACAGCCAAACAAAAAGTAAACATCTTAAAAACAAAAGATAAAACAATCTTAAAAACAAAAGATAAAACAATCTTAAAAACAAAACATCTTTCGAAGTTAGTTACAAATTTCTATACTCAGTATTTAGTTATGCCTTTTATTTTTACATTTTAAATACACTACCTATTTACTCCAGTTAAAACCATGATAACAAAGTAACATACAAGATAAACATATAGCATAGAAGAAAAATAATAAAAATTTAAATGAAACAATGCATTCATCATCTATCATTCTTCACCAAATTATTCTTACCAAGTTTCTTACATTAAGAACTCTCTTCACCTTCTGTTGGCCAACGCTTCATACAATCTGCTGAGCTAGATGTTCTTATAGGCCCCTCAGTAGCACTATCATTTTTGCAGATCATAGCAATCATTCCATTTGGTTTGGTTAGCGATTATCACCTTGTAAGGTCCTAGATATTTAGGTTTTAGTTTAAGTCCTGAACCAAATTGTGTAAGTTTTATAGCCACAATGTCTCCAACTTTGTATTGTGAATGTCCTTTTCTTTTTCTATTAAAGCTTTTGCATTCTCTTTTTGAACACTGAGAATCTGTTCTTTGGCCTGTTTTCTGAGATCCTCTCTATTTTCATTGAACACTTGTATGTACTCTTCCTGTAGTAACTCTTGTATCTTCATGTCTTCTTTTACTCGCATTTTGCACCCACAAGTAGTTCACAAGGTGTACAACAGTTGATGCTTCTTTGAAAGGTACTATTAATGGCTCTTTGCACTCGACTAATGTGTTTGTACCAAAGGCCAGAGTTCTCTATACACAACTTCTGTGTATTCTCTCAACTTGTCCATTGCCTCGTGGAACACCCATCGTAATAGTCACATGTAGAATCTTCCCTCCTTACAGTAATCTTGAAACCCATGACTAGTGAATGCAGTGCCTTTGTCAGTGATTATTCGTCGAGGGTTTCCGAAGGTTTGCTGATGGATCTACAATTTATTTAGAGTCTCTCGGCTTGAGGTGCTTCTTGTTGGAAACAGCCAAACAAATTTAGCGAAAGCGCCCACCACTGACAGTATATGGTTATACTGTTTACTAGTTTTCGTCAAAGGTCCAACATGATCCAAATGAATGGTATCCAAGGGAATACTGTTCTTCTCAATTGGTAGCTAACAGGCATGGAATGCATGTCACTATAAAATCTTAAATTTTCTTATCTAATCCTGTTATGTAATAATCTCTTTCAATAGCTTCTTTCATCTTCTTCTTAGAAAAATGTCCATTGCTTGCACCTTCTTCAATACTTCTTTCTCCATAGTCTTAGGTATAACCAGTAATTTCTTATCTCCTTTGTACAATATATCATTTTCATCCCAGTAATCTTAGTGTGTATTTTCCTTCAAAACTTCTTTTATAGCTGAGAGCCCCTCGTCCTGATCTTGCGCTTGCTTTACTTGATCATGTAGTGTAGTAACTGCCACAAAGGGATAATGGCTCAAAGCATCGACACGCCTCATTTTGTTCCAGAACGATGCTCTATTTCGAGGTCATATTCATTGAGGAATAATACCCAGCAGGCTATCTTAGCAGAAATATCCTTCTTTTCAACGTCACTTCAAATGCCTTACAATCTGTGACAATTTTAAAATGTATTCCATACAAATACTGCCTGAACTTCTTTATACCTTCAATAATATTGGTTGCCTCCAGTTCATAGCTTGAATACCTTAATTGAACATCATTTGTCTTTCGGCTCATGTAATGAACCAGGTGGAGACCTGTATCTGGATGGTACTGCATGAGTATGGCTGAATATGCCACACTAGAAGCGTCTGTGTGCAACCTGTCTTCAACTTGGGATTAAAATCTTTAACACAGGACTGGATGCTAATCTCTTTAAAATATTAAATTATATATTATAAATTAACTAATGAATTCTTTAAATTAATTAATGAATTCTTTAAATTAATTAATGAATTCTTTAAATTAATTAATGAATTCTTTAAATTAATTAATGAATTCTTTTACTTATTTAATTTTGTATTATTATTAATTAATATATTTTTCTTCAAAACTTCTTTTATAGCTGAGAGCCCCTCGTCCTGATCTTGCGCTTGCTTTACTTGATCATGTAGTGTAGTAACTGCCACAAAGGGATAACGGCTCAAAGCATCGACACGCCTCATTTTGTTCCAAAACGATACTCTATTTCGAGGTCATATTCATTGAGGAATAATACCCAGCAGGCTATCTTAGCAGAAATATCCTTCTTTTCAACGTCACTTCAAATGCCTTACAATCTGTGACAATTTTAAAATGTATTCCATACAAATACTGCCTGAACTTCTTTATACCTTCAATAATATTGGTTGCCTCCAGTTCATAGCTTGAATACCTTAATTGAACATCATTTGTCTTTCGGCTCATGTAATGAACCAGGTGGAGACCTGTATCTGGATGGTACTGCATGAGTATGGCTGAATATGCCACACTAGAAGCGTCTGTGTGCAACTCCGTCTTCAACTTGGGATTAAAATCTTTAACACAGGACTGGATGCTAATCTCTCTTTTAAAATATTAAATGCTTGTCTTTGTTCACCTTCAAAAATAAATTCTTTTTCCTTTCTCAATAAATCTGTGAGTGGCTTAGAAATTAGGGCATAATTTTCAATGTACTTTCTGAAATAGGAGGTTAAACCAATGAAACTGTGTAGTTGTTTGACATCTCAGGGTTCTTTGTACTTACGGACAGCTTCTGTCTTTTCTGGACTTGGTTTTATTTCCCCATTCCTTATCACGTGGCTTTAGTATTCAATTTCCGGTTTGATCAGGTCAGCCTTCTTCCAATTTATCTTTAGCCCATATCCTGAAGCCACTTTCAACACAAGCTGAAGTCGTTCCACTGCTTGTTCTTCACTTTCTGCTGTAATTAAGATATTGTCAATGAAAATAATCCTAATGCATTGCGAAATAAAATCCCTGAAGATAATGCTTATGAATCGCATAAAATACTTTGGGCAGATGGACAAACCAAAAGGAGCTTGAAGGAACTTGAATTGGCCATGGTGTGTCACAATTGATGTATACAGGATAGATTCCTTAGCCACCTTGAGATAAAAGAAACCATTCTTTAAAATTCAAAACACTAAATATTTTGGCTTCACACAGCTTATCTATCATATTGTCGATCACTGGTAATGGAAATTCATCTTTAAGAATTTTTTTGTTTAGCAGTCTATAATCCACACAAACCCTAACTGAACCATCTTTTTTTCTCACTAATACCAAAGGACTTGAATATTCTGAAAAACTTACTTGTACTACACCATCATCCATCCATTCCTTTACCTGCTCTTCAACTATTCTCTGCTCTGCCAAGGACAAACGTCGTGGTCTCTGGGCGACAGGCACGTCATCTTTAAGAACAATCTTCAGCTCAAAAGGTGCATCTTTCAATTGGATTGGATAACCTTCAATACACTGCAAAACGTTTTCCCTTATGGAATAATCAGAAATATGCTCAACTTCCGAAGTGGGATCTGAAAAACAACCAAACTTAGGCATCCATTCATCACTTTCAGACAAAAACTGCACTTTGTACCCATTCATTATCATGGTTATTTTTCGTAGTAATTCTTGTCCTAAAATCATATCAAAAGACATAACATCTTTGTTCACTATATGAAATAACACGTTTTGATAGTTTTCCCGTCGATTGTAATGTCCAAGAACATATTTCCTAATGAATTCACCATCGTACGTCCGAGTCCCGTCAAACATAAGTTATCTTCGTATTTTTCTGTTCCAACGGTAATGAAACGCTCGTCCGTCATTAAATTGAAGTCGCTGCCGGATTCAATTAAAGCGTTCACTGTTAATTCCTTAATCTTGACACTAATCATCGGCTTCGTTGAGAGATTTCTTGTTTTGTTTACGTTATTTTCCACCTGCATAGCCTCGTTTCCACCTTTTGACGTCTGGCTGTCACAACTGCTGTCACTTGTCGCACCCACCCTGAAGTTAGCTGAGCGCAGTTTTGCCGACTGAGATCCACTACTGCCAACCGCACGATCTTGCGCTGCGTTCGGCGCGGACTGTTTACCGACTTGTGAGGAGCGCTAGCGCTGCGTTCCGTGCTCGCGCCGCCGCCGGCCGCAGCCCAAGTGCATCGTGATCCAATATGGCCGTACTGATTACAGCGAAAACACTTGAGACCGTTCGGACAATGTGTCGAGATATGACTGTTTTCGCCGCAGTTGTAACAACGTCGAATGGTTTTCTGTTTTCTTTCTTACAGCTGGTTCGGTTCCCGCTTCTTTCTTCGCATTGTTTACCATCTTGAATTCTAAATTACTAATTTCTCTTTGAGCATAGTGTACGTCGTTACGCCATATAAAATAATTTCGCCTGAGCGCCGTCGATTACATCCACTATGTACTGGATAGCAACATAATCGAAATCTCGCTTTTCCCCAATTCTCTTATCGCAAGCATATACTGATAGTAGCTTTCGTGCTTACGCTTCATTCTATTTGCCATCAGCTCATGCATTTCTTTACTGTTGATTACATCAGGAAACTCCTTTTGTATAGCCGTCTTGAGCTCGTCGTACGTCTTGAATACCTTTTCTGACTTCAACCATACGATTATAAGTTTCTGTTGCGCGGTCCAACTAAATAATAAATCTCAGTTCGTTGAATTATTATAAATGCTTCATAGAATTTTTCTTCTATTCCAAACTGAAAATTATTGTAAAATAATATTAAATATAAATCCCACTGAATTCTATTTTTCGAAAGTAATAGTTTTAATGCAGAAGTTTTTTCGTTTCTTTACTTCTAATGAATATAGATTTCAGAATTCAATTAACTTCGAGGTTATAGTATAAGAGTTATTGAAACAGAAAATGTCGACTACAGGATAAAGGCTTTTCTCATGTGGCATTTCTCAGGTGGCAGGCGCGTATCAATGTGTTTTCAAAACCTATGTACGATTCACATCGTTGGCTTTGACATAAAGACGGCGGCGGGCTCACCACGTTATCCCAAAAATGTCTTCGGTGGAAAGTGGGTCGACGGGACTTAATTGTCTAGAATAGACCTCTGTCTATCCCTGTATTGGGAATAGCGTGAAGGTAATTATTTATTTATTTCATATGATTGATTTTCTACAATCACTTCTTTCGACCAGTAGCTCTCGATACATGAGGCTTATAATTATATTATCTTTACGAAGTATTAGGAATGCTGGGTTAGACAGAGTTCGAGTCATTACAATAGTTTCGACTGAGCGCCGTCGATTACATCCACTATGTACTGGATAGCAACATAATCGAAATCTCGCTTTTCCCCAATTCTCTTATCGCAAGCATATACTGATAGTAGCTTTCGTGCTTACGCTTCATTCTATTTGCCATCAGCTCATGCATTTCTTTACTGTTGATTACATCAGGAAACTCCTTTTGTATAGCCGTCTTGAGCTCGTCGTACGTCTTGAATACCTTTTCTGACTTCAACCATACGATTATAAGTTTCTGTTGCGCGGTCCAACTAAATAATAAATCTCAGTTCGTTGAATTATTATAAATGCTTCATAGAATTTTTCTTCTATTCCAAACTGAAAATTATTGTAAAATAATATTAAATATAAATCCCACTGAATTCTATTTTTCGAAAGTAATAGTTTTAATGCAGAAGTTTTTTTTCGTTTCTTTACTTCTAATGAATATAGATTTCAGAATTCAATTAACTTCGAGGTTATAGTATAAGAGTTATTGAAACAGAAAATGTCGACTACAGGATAAAGGCTTTTCTCATGTGGCATTTCTCAGGTGGCAGGCGCGTATCAATGTGTTTTCAAAACCTATGTACGATTCACATCGTTGGCTTTGACATAAAGACGGCGGCGGGCTCACCACCACGTTATCCCAAAAATGTCTTCGATGGAAGGTGGGTCGAAGGGACTTTATTATCTAGACTAGACCTCTGTCTACCCTGTATTGGGAATAGCGTGAAGGTAATTATTTATTTATTTCATATGATTGATTTTCTACAATCACTTCTTTCGACCAGTAGCTCTCGATACATGAGGCTTATAATTATATTATCTTTACGAAGTATTAGGAATGCTGGGTTAGACAGAGTTCGAGTCATTACAATAGTTACGACGCACCTTTTGCCGGTGCTTATTTGTGGAAGTCTTATGTCCTAGCCAACGCTATTACATGCTACCGTATACATGCATAAACATATATTTACTTAAAATTATATTCATCCCACTTTTTAAATATGAATGTCCCTTTCCTTTTATGAATATCATGTTGTTACTGAAGGTACATAATTAACGGCATATAAAAAATTATTTACTCATCGATACAATTTACCAATATTACATCCATCGATTGATTTCTAAACCTATCTCACTTTTATAATTAGGCTTCTCTAATAGAAAAGAAACAGGTGGAAGAATCTACATAGATATTCTATCTTTTGTATTTTTTAAAATAACGAAAATACAGTTTCAAACATTAAATGATTAGAGATAGCATTGGAACGTTCAACTCATTCCTAGAAATTTTGAAAGAAGCATGAAATGGAATGAATTCAATCACGTTATTGTTTTAAATTTATTTCGAGATTATTATTACTCCTAAAGTCACGACAGCCGATTGGTTGGGTGGTCGGAATTTCGAGTCAAAGACCGAGTTCAATCCCCAGGTGGCAGGTTCGTACCAATGGGTTTTCTAAAACCTATGTACGATTCACATCGTTGGCTTTGACATAAAGACGGCGGCGGGCTCACCACCACGTTATCCCAAAAATGTCTTCGATGGAAGGTGGGTCGAAGGGACTTTATTATCTAGACTAGACCTCTGTCTATCCCTGTATTGGGAATAGCGTGAAGGTAATTATTTATTTATTTCATATGATTGATTTTCTACAATCACTTCTTTCGACCAGTAGCTCTCGATACATGAGGCTTATAATTATATTATCTTTACGAAGTATTAGGAATGCTGGGTTAGACAGAGTTCGAGTCATTACAATAGTTACGACGCACCTTTTGCCGGTGCTTATTTGTGGAAGTCTTATGTCCTAGCCAACGCTATTACATGCTACCGTATACATGCATAAACATATATTTACTTAAAATTATATTCATCCCACTTTTTAAATATGAATGTCCCTTTCCTTTTATGAATATCATGTTGTTACTGAAGGTACATAATTAACGGCATATAAAAAATTATTTACTCATCGATACAATTTACCAATATTACATCCATTGATTGATTTCTAAACCTATCTCACTTTTATAATTAGGCTTCTCGAATAGAAAAGAAACAGGTGGAAGAATCTACATAGATATTCTATGTTTTGTATTTTTTTTAAATAACGAAAATACAGTTTCAAACATTAAATGATTAGAGATAGCATTGGAACGTTCAACTCATTCCTAGAAATTTTGAAAGAAGCACGAAATGGAATAAATTCAATCACGTTATTGTTTTAAATTTATTTCGAGATTATTATTACTCCTAAAGTCACGACAGCCGATTGGTTGGGTGGTCGGAATTTCGAGTCAAAGACCGAGTTCAATCCCCAGGTGGCAGGTTCGTACCAATGGGTTTTCTAAAACCTATGTACGATTCACATCGTTGGCTTTGACATAAAGACGGCGGCGGGCTCACCACCACTTTATCCCAAAAAATGTCTTCGGTGGAAAGTGGGTCGAAGGGACTTTATTATCTAGACTAGACCTCTGTCTACCCCTGTATTGGGAATTGCGTGAAGATATTTATTATTATTACTACGACAGAAAAAAACCACATTTTTTATGGTGTGGTACCAAGTGAAGCCAGGTTGCTGCTATTAATAATGAATAAATGTACTGAAGAAAATAATGAATAAATAAAATAAATATAAATATCTTCACGCAATTCCCAATACAGGGGTAGACAGAGGTCTAGTTTAGACAATTGTCCCTTTGACCCACCTTCCACCGAAGATATTTTCGGGCCAACGTGACAGGTGGTGAGCCCGTCGCCGTCTATATGTCCAAGCCAACGATATGAACGTTACGTAAGTTATTGTAAAACCCTTTGGTACGAACCTGCTGCCTAGACAATCCTATACCGAACTTGGGTCTCTTGAATTATATTCCAATCACCCAATCCTAATCCTATGTGTCCTATATGACACCGAGAAACCATTCGAAATATACCAGACTAAATTTCGGAGGAGGTTCATGTTGCACTATACTTTTTAAAAAGAAATTCTAGACATAATAAGACATTAAGAACTCTCAGGGCTTTCATAATCTACAATGGAATCAAAGTTAAATAGTACAGATAATGAAATTTGTACTGACTTTAAAGTCTACTTTGGTACAAAAAGGATTATTACAAGTTCAAATAAAGTTACATATTAATGTCATGATAGCCGAGTGGTTCGATGATCGGAATTCGAATCTACTTACGGTCGTCACTCATTCGCTCAATGTGCTCAAAACATTTAAGCACGCCTTTATTCATTACAGTGAAAAGATGATCTTTCAACCCGGACATATTGCGATTCTCTTCGCTTCGTTTTCAGTCGGCCTTGGAAGCGCCGCATATTCGACGAATAGATCTCATCTCTCGAAGAGGAAGCTTATTGTAAATGTTTAGAAATTCTGCCAACAGCCAAAGATTCTATAGTGGGGTCTGCGATAGGTCGCTTGTTCACTACATAGCCTTGTACAGGAGTCATGTAAATACATATATTTGTATAAATATTTATATATGTATTATTGTATAAATATTAATATTGTAATATTAGCTAATTTACAAGATGTAGATGACAGGTTCATCAGTTGTCAAGCTGTTCCAAATGTGCTCCGGTGAAATAACGATCGTAAAGGCTACATAGCCTGAATCTCTAGCTACCCTGGCATTAGAAAATGACTGTAGATAGAAGAAATTAAAAATGCTTTATGAAAAAATGTAATCTAGACAAATATTCAAATATATACCTTAATGTACACTTAATTAGTAATACTTTTGTAAATGATAAGTACAAATTAAGGGCTCTCCACCTAAGTACGGCCTCACCGTTGTAATTGGTGCTTTGAGGCGGCTATGCCCAATCTGCGGCAGCACTAAGTGCTTTACTATGTAACAGATGGGGCTGTTATCATTTACAGAAGCTCGTGTTTTCCATTATTTACCAATAATTAGTAAATTAATTGAACATTAAATGGGTATCGTAAGATGCCACTAAGGAAAAGCCTATAAAATGGCAATGGCTGCCAACAGACACTGGCAGCATTAATCAAAAATATCTTTAAGCTATTTCCAATACAGGAGTAGATAGAGGCCTCAATAACTAACTCATTTTGACCCACCTTCCACCGAAGATATTTTCGGGCCAACGTGACAGGTGGTGAGCCCGTCGCCGTCTTTATGTCCAAGCCAACGATATGAACGTTACGTAAGTTATTGTAAAACCCTTTGGTACGAACCTGCTGCCTAGACAATCCTATACCGAACTTGGGTCTCTTGAATTATATTCCAATCACCCAATCCTAATCCTATGTGTCCTATATGACACCGAGAAACCATTCGAAATATACCAGACTAAATTTCGGAGGAGGTTCATGTTGCACTATACTTTTAAAAGCCGTTATGATGATGACGACGATGGCGAATGTAAGGGTGAAAAGATCTTTTTTTTTTTTTTTTTTTTTTTTTTTTTTTTTTTTTTTTTTTTTTTTTTTTTTTTTTTTTTTTTTTTTTTTTTTTTTTTTTTTTTTTTTTTTTTTTTTTTTTTTTTTTTTTTTTTTTTTTTTTTTTTTTTTTTTTTTTTTTTTTTTTTTTTTTTTTTTTTTTTTTTTTTTTTTTTTTTTTTTTTTTTTTTTTTTTTTTTTTTTTTTTTTTTTTTTTTTTTTTTTTTTTTTTTTTTTTTTTTTTTTTTTTTTTTTTTTTTTTTTTTTTTTTTTTTTTTTTTTTTTTTTTTTTTTTTTTTTTTTTTTTTTTTTTTTTTTTTTTTTTTTTTTTTTTTTTTTTTTTTTTTTTTTTTTTTTTTTTTTTTTTTTTTTTTTTTTTTTTTTTTTTTTTTTTTTTTTTTTTTTTTTTTTTTTTTTTTTTTTTTTTTTTTTTTTTTTTTTTTTTTTTTTTTTTTTTTTTTTTTTTTTTTTTTTTTTTTTTTTTTTTTTTTTTTTTTTTTTTTTTTTTTTTTTTTTTTTTTTTTTTTTTTTTTTTTTTTTTTTTTTTTTTTTTTTTTTTTTTTTTTTTTTTTTTTTTTTTTTTTTTTTTTTTTTTTTTTTTTTTTTTTTTTTTTTTTTTTTTTTTTTTTTTTTTTTTTTTTTTTTTTTTTTTTTTTTTTTTTTTTTTTTTTTTTTTTTTTTTTTTTTTTTTTTTTTTTTTTTTTTTTTTTTTTTTTTTTTTTTTTTTTTTTTTTTTTTTTTTTTTTTTTTTTTTTTTTTTTTTTTTTTTTTTTTTTTTTTTTTTTTTTTTTTTTTTTTTTTTTTTTTTTTTTTTTTTTTTTTTTTTTTTTTTTTTTTTTTTTTTTTTTTTTTTTTTTTTTTTTTTTTTTTTTTTTTTTTTTTTTTTTTTTTTTTTTTTTTTTTTTTTTTTTTTTTTTTTTTTTTTTTTTTTTTTTTTTTTTTTTTTTTTTTTTTTTTTTTTTTTTTTTTTTTTTTTTTTTTTTTTTTTTTTTTTTTTTTTTTTTTTTTTTTTTTTTTTTTTTTTTTTTTTTTTTTTTTTTTTTTTTTTTTTTTTTTTTTTTTTTTTTTTTTTTTTTTTTTTTTTTTTTTTTTTTTTTTTTTTTTTTTTTTTTTTTTTTTTTTTTTTTTTTTTTTTTTTTTTTTTTTTTTTTTTTTTTTTTTTTTTTTTTTTTTTTTTTTTTTTTTTTTTTTTTTTTTTTTTTTTTTTTTTTTTTTTTTTTTTTTTTTTTTTTTTTTTTTTTTTTTTTTTTTTTTTTTTTTTTTTTTTTTTTTTTTTTTTTTTTTTTTTTTTTTTTTTTTTTTTTTTTTTTTTTTTTTTTTTTTTTTTTTTTTTTTTTTTTTTTTTTTTTTTTTTTTTTTTTTTTTTTTTTTTTTTTTTTTTTTTTTTTTTTTTTTTTTTTTTTTTTTTTTTTTTTTTTTTTTTTTTTTTTTTTTTTTTTTTTTTTTTTTTTTTTTTTTTTTTTTTTTTTTTTTTTTTTTTTTTTTTTTTTTTTTTTTTTTTTTTTTTTTTTTTTTTTTTTTTTTTTTTTTTTTTTTTTTTTTTTTTTTTTTTTTTTTTTTTTTTTTTTTTTTTTTTTTTTTTTTTTTTTTTTTTTTTTTTTTTTTTTTTTTTTTTTTTTTTTTTTTTTTTTTTTTTTTTTTTTTTGAAGCGTAGAGCAGGGTACGAATGTAATCGTTAGAGCAATCATTTGTGTTAAGAATATGTAAGCTTGTACTGGAGTCATGTAAATACATATATTTGTATAAATATTTATACAAGTATTATTGTATAAATATTAATATTGTAATATTAGCTAATTTACAAGATGGAGATGACAGGTTCATCAGTTGTCAAGCTGTTCCAAATGTGCTCCGGTGAAATAACGATCGTAAAGGCTACATAGCCTGAATCTCTAGCTACCCTGGCATTAGAAAATGACTGTAGATAGAAGGAATTAAAAATACTTTATGAAAAATGTAATCTAGACAAATTTTCAAATATATACCTTAATGTACACTTAATTAGTAATACTTTTGTAAATGATAAGTACAAATTAAGGGCTCTCCACCTAAGTACGGCCTCACCGTTGTAATTGGTGCTTTGAGGCGGCTATGCCCAATCTGCGGCAGCACTAAGTGCTTTACTATGTAACAGATGGGGCTGTTATCATTTACAGAAGCTCGTGTTTTCCATTATTTACCAATAATTAGTAAATTAATTGAACATTAAATGGGTATCGTAAGATGCCACTAAGGAAAAGCCTATAAAATGGCAATGGCTGCCAACAGACACTGGCAGCATTAATCAAAAATATCTTTAAGCTATTTCCAATACAGGGGTAGATAGAGGCCTCAATAACTAACTCATTTTGACCCACCTTTCAACGAAGATATTTTTTTGCGAAAACGTGACAGGTGGAGAGCCTGTCGCCGTCTTTTTAGGTCTAAGCCAACGATATGAACGTTACGTAAGTTATTGTAAAACCCTTTGGTACGAACCTGCTACCTAGACAATCCTATACCGAACTTGGGTCTCTTGAATTATATTCCAATCACCCAATCCTAATCCTATGTGTCCTATATGACACCGAGAAACCATTTCGAAATATACCAGACTAAATTTCGGAGGAGGTTCATGTTGCACTATACTTTTAAAAGCCGTTATGATGATGACGACGATGGCGAATGTAAGGGTGAAAAGATCTTTTTTTTTATAGAAAAGGGAGGCAAACGAGCAGGTGGCTCACGCGATGGTAAGTGATTACCGCCGCCCATGAACACCCGCAATACCAGAGGCTTAGCAGATGCGTTGTCTCCTTAAGTGCCCCCTCCCCAGAATTGGGGAGGGAGGTGTGGGCCACCGGTTACCTGCACTCACCAGACGAAACGCAGAAGTTTGTTAGAATTCTACTTCACGCCGGTATTCTGTGAGGTCGTGGTACTTCCAGTCGAGCCGGCCCATTCATGCAACAACAAAAGCTGATGCATGGCTGTACCACTGTAAGATCTAACACTCTACCACTAAGAGATCTATTTTAAATGAACTATTCGTAATGAATTAACTGAGCGTGTCGGTCCACAGCTTTGAAATACTATAAGTAGTGCTTTCACAATAATGTGCATGTCTGCAATAACTATATTTTCCCTTAGACAGTACGAATATAATATTACATTATAAAGACGTAGGGACGTATAATTGCTAAAATGAAAAACTGCGCGATATGCAAAGAAAACGACATTATTTACTTACATCGCGTCTGTTTAGTCACCGCACCAATTGAATTTACGAATTACCTTTATCTGAAATTTCATATCTAAATGTCATAATTCACCGGGGAGCGTGTACACAAAGATATAATAAATCCAATTGAGATCTGATCATTACTCGACGCCTGATTTCCTATGAGTATAAAAACATACAAGAAGCAGGTATTTGATTGTAGAGGAAAGTCAATTTACAACCTATAAGAAAACATTAAACATTATGAATTTGTTTTGTTAAGGAAAAGAATGTGTAAAATTATTAATTATTCTTTATGGAAACTTCCTAGTTGTTAAGAATAAAAATCTTAGGTCAAATTACTCATTTGGGACCTCTCTATTTTAGTATCTGCAAACTTTTATATTTTATTCTTTTCTTTTATATGAAGGTGAATTCAGTGTTCAAGATGGTAACTGATTAATTCAGCTATTACTAGTACTAGTTATACTTTTTTAGATTATCTACAGACAGATTCTAAAAAACATTTACTGTATGGTCAATTATGTGGCCATTTAAATTAATTGTGTGAATATTTACAAATACATTTTATCACGTGTTCAATCTATGAATTTTTTCTCCCTCTGGGCAAGGGCAAGGTAAAAGGTGGAGCTTTGCAAAGGGAAGAAAGGTATATTGCGCGTTGGTATTATTTCACCTCTGCCGATTAAGGGATTGTTTTCTGAATTCATGTAAGTATTTGTTTATTGTATTTATTTAACTTTATTATACCTTTTAAGATATATAAGAATAAAAAGCGGACATTATCATTAAACCAATTTCTGTCTGTTAGCTATGAGGAGTGGAAATATGTCGAAAGAAAGAAGTAAAACCGGAATGGTAAAGAGAAATTGAGAAAGTAAGAGTCTCAGAAAAACAAATGAAGTCTCCGATTTGAAGTGAAATGCGATCGAGTCAAATAAGGTTGACATTCTTTGTAAATAAAGACGTTATTAATTGAGCTACAAAACTATTAATGATGCTTATCGCAGTTTTATTTATTTTCTTGGAGCTTTAACAACAAACTTTACAAAATATATAAAAAGTATCTTCAAGCAATTCCCTATACAGGGGAAGACAGAGGTCTAGTAGAGAAATTTAAGTCCCTTGGACCCACCTTCCCTTTTCGGGACAACGTGACAGGTGGTTAGCCCGTTGCCGTCTTTATGTCCAAGCCAACGATGAAATTTGTACATAAGTTTATGAAAAACTCATTGGTACTGCCACCTGGGGATCGAACTCAGGTTTCTCGACTCGAAATTCCGAGCACCCAACAACTCGGCTATCGTGACTTATTTACCCAACAACAAACTTTAACATGATTAATGATGAAATAAACGATTCGATAAAACTTAAATAATTCTTAGTTAATAAATAACGCGTAAATAACGCATTCAGATAAAAAAATTATATATTCATTTATAGCCTTTTAACCTAGAGACCAAGCTTTGCAGAATGTTATGATATACATTCATATTTATTTAATTATTTAGGTTCACCACCAAGGATTACATCGAAGCAATAAACACAAAACTTAAGTATTAAATATTTTAGGTAAATGTATCCTTAATTAAAAGTAAACAAAACGTTCATAATTGTACGGACTTCGGAAGAACATCATATTTTTCGTATGTATGGTGTAATATGCACTTCACACCAAAAATTTTATCAAATGAAAAAGTAAGTATGTAAAGTTAAAAAAAATTGATTTATAAGATAATGCTTATGTGCTATTATACTGGGTGAGCCATGAATTTAGTTAACATTTGAAAAAATCGTATAAAAAAACCATTTAACATATTTTAGAAATCGTTTATTTACGAGAAAGCTAATTAGTTGTAATTTATTTTTTAAAAATTATTTCGTCTAAATGACCACCGTTTCGGTTTTTGCACTCATCTAAGCGAGTCCTGAAGTTTTCGAATACTCTTCTGCAAAGAGACCGCGAGATCGCCGACATCTCTTCGATGCTTTTTCTTTAAGTTGACGCAGTGTATTCGGTTTATCAATGTAGACACAACTCTTTAAATAACCCCATAAAAAGAAGTCTGCTGGGGATAGATCTGGACTTCTGGGTGGCCATGGGATGTCACCCCGTCTGGATATCAGCTTTTCCGGAAACATGTCTTTGACCACCGGCAAGGACTCGTTCGATGTGTGACACGTGGCTCCATCTTGTTGAAACCATGTGTTACGATTATAGCCAGCAAATTCCAGTAGCATCGGTGCTAAGAACTCCCGTAACATTTTCACATACTCGGCAGAATTAACAGTAACTGAACGGCCTCGAGAATCTTCAAAAAAGTAAGGTCCGATGATTCCTTTTGCTGAAATTGCAGCCCATACAGCTACCTTAGGAGAGTGAAGCTTTAGGATTTTGCTGCTCCAATACCTGCAATTCTGTTTGATTACATGTCCATTTAGGTGGAAATGGGCTTCGTCAGAAAATAAGATGTTGTGAAAATTACTGAAACATTGTTTCGGCATATGACTTACGCAAATTTAAATCATTAGGGTTTAGTTCTTGCACTAGCTGGATCTTATATGGATTTAATTTCAAATCTAATTTCAAAATACGGCGTAATGATGTGCGGGATAATCATAATTCAGCCGAACGTTTGCGTGTCTATAAATCTGGATCACGTCGAACAGAAGTGGAAACTTGCTGCACGTTCTCTTCGCTCCGAGAAGTCCGTGGGCCGCCGGTTTGTTTCACATTTAGTGTAGATCTCGTCTCTTCGAACTTCTTCACCCATTTCTTTATTAAAGGAGCACTTGGACACTGACTTAAGTCGTGTAAACCATATTCAACGCGAAATATGCGTCTCACAGTAATGAGCGAAAAGTCGTTTAAATAAAACTGTTTCACGCAGTAAGCGCGTTGCGGCCCGTGATTTTTTTTTTTTTTTTTTTTTTTTTTTTTTTTTTTTTTTTTTTTTTTTTTTTTTTTTTTTTTTTTTTTTTTTTTTTTTTTTTTTTTTTTTTTTTTTTTTTTTTTTTTTTTTTTTTTTTTTTTTTTTTTTTTTTTTTTTTTTTTTTTTTTTTTTTTTTTTTTTTTTTTTTTTTTTTTTTTTTTTTTTTTTTTTTTTTTTTTTTTTTTTTTTTTTTTTTTTTTTTTTTTTTTTTTTTTTTTTTTTTTTTTTTTTTTTTTTTTTTTTTTTTTTTTTTTTTTTTTTTTTTTTTTTTTTTTTTTTTTTTTTTTTTTTTTTTTTTTTTTTTTTTTTTTTTTTTTTTTTTTTTTTTTTTTTTTTTTTTTTTTTTTTTTTTTTTTTTTTTTTTTTTTTTTTTTTTTTTTTTTTTTTTTTTTTTTTTTTTTTTTTTTTTTTTTTTTTTTTTTTTTTTTTTTTTTTTTTTTTTTTTTTTTTTTTTTTTTTTTTTTTTTTTTTTTTTTTTTTTTTTTTTTTTTTTTTTTTTTTTTTTTTTTTTTTTTTTTTTTTTTTTTTTTTTTTTTTTTTTTTTTTTTTTTTTTTTTTTTTTTTTTTTTTTTTTTTTTTTTTTTTTTTTTTTTTTTTTTTTTTTTTTTTTTTTTTTTTTTTTTTTTTTTTTTTTTTTTTTTTTTTTTTTTTTTTTTTTTTTTTTTTTTTTTTTTTTTTTTTTTTTTTTTTTTTTTTTTTTTTTTTTTTTTTTTTTTTTTTTTTTTTTTTTTTTTTTTTTTTTTTTTTTTTTTTTTTTTTTTTTTTTTTTTTTTTTTTTTTTTTTTTTTTTTTTTTTTTTTTTTTTTTTTTTTTTTTTTTTTTTTTTTTTTTTTTTTTTTTTTTTTTTTTTTTTTTTTTTTTTTTTTTTTTTTTTTTTTTTTTTTTTTTTTTTTTTTTTTTTTTTTTTTTTTTTTTTTTTTTTTTTTTTTTTTTTTTTTTTTTTTTTTTTTTTTTTTTTTTTTTTTTTTTTTTTTTTTTTTTTTTTTTTTTTTTTTTTTTTTTTTTTTTTTTTTTTTTTTTTTTTTTTTTTTTTTTTTTTTTTTTTTTTTTTTTTTTTTTTTTTTTTTTTTTTTTTTTTTTTTTTTTTTTTTTTTTTTTTTTTTTTTTTTTTTTTTTTTTTTTTTTTTTTTTTTTTTTTTTTTTTTTTTTTTTTTTTTTTTTTTTTTTTTTTTTTTTTTTTTTTTTTTTTTTTTTTTTTTTTTTTTTTTTTTTTTTTTTTTTTTTTTTTTTTTTTTTTTTTTTTTTTTTTTTTTTTTTTTTTTTTTTTTTTTTTTTTTTTTTTTTTTTTTTTTTTTTTTTTTTTTTTTTTTTTTTTTTTTTTTTTTTTTTTTTTTTTTTTTTTTTTTTTTTTTTTTTTTTTTTTTTTTTTTTTTTTTTTTTTTTTTTTTTTTTTTTTTTTTTTTTTTTTTTTTTTTTTTTTTTTTTTTTTTTTTTTTTTTTTTTTTTTTTTTTTTTTTTTTTTTTTTTTTTTTTTTTTTTTTTTTTTTTTTTTTTTTTTTTTTTTTTTTTTTTTTTTTTTTTTTTTTTTTTTTTTTTTTTTTTTTTTTTTTTTTTTTTTTTTTTTTTTTTTTTTTTTTTTTTTTTTTTTTTTTTTTTTTTTTTTTTTTTTTTTTTTTTTTTTTTTTTTTTTTTTTTTTTTTTTTTTTTTTTTTTTTTTTTTTTTTTTTTTTTTTTTTTTTTTTTTTTTTTTTTTTTTTTTTTTTTTTTTTTTTTTTTTTTTTTTTTTTTTTTTTTTTTTTTTTTTTTTTTTTTTTTTTTTTTTTTTTTTTTTTTTTTTTTTTTTTTTTTTTTTTTTTTTTTTTTTTTTTTTTTTTTTTTTTTTTTTTTTTTTTTTTTTTTTTTTTTTTTTTTTTTTTTTTTTTTTTTTTTTTTTTTTTTTTTTTTTTTTTTTTTTTTTTTTTTTTTTTTTTTTTTTTTTTTTTTTTTTTTTTTTTTTTTTTTTTTTTTTTTTTTTTTTTTTTTTTTTTTTTTTTTTTTTTTTTTTTTTTTTTTTTTTTTTTTTTTTTTTTTTTTTTTTTTTTTTTTTTTTTTTTTTTTTTTTTTTTTTTTTTTTTTTTTTTTTTTTTTTTTTTTTTTTTTTTTTTTTTTTTTTTTTTTTTTTTTTTTTTTTTTTTTTTTTTTTTTTTTTTTTTTTTTTTTTTTTTTTTTTTTTTTTTTTTTTTTTTTTTTTTTTTTTTTTTTTTTTTTTTTTTTTTTTTTTTTTTTTTTTTTTTTTTTTTTTTTTTTTTTTTTTTTTTTTTTTTTTTTTTTTTTTTTTTTTTTTTTTTTTTTTTTTTTTTTTTTTTTTTTTTTTTTTTTTTTTTTTTTTTTTTTTTTTTTTTTTTTTTTTTTTTTTTTTTTTTTTTTTTTTTTTTTTTTTTTTTTTTTTTTTTTTTTTTTTTTTTTTTTTTTTTTTTTTTTTTTTTTTTTTTTTTTTTTTTTTTTTTTTTTTTTTTTTTTTTTTTTTTTTTTCATTTTCATTTTTAATTTTTTTTTTTTCATTTTCATTTTTAATTTTTTTTTTTTCATTTTCATTTTTAATTTTTTTTTTTTCATTTTCATTTTTAATTTTTTTTTTTTCATTTTCATTTTTAATTTTTTTTTTTTCATTTTCATTTTTAATTTTTTTTTTTTCATTTTCATTTTTAATTTTTTTTTTTTCATTTTCATTTTTAATTTTTTTTTTTTCATTTTCATTTTTAATTTTTTTTTTTTCATTTTCATTTTTAATTTTTTTTTTTTCATTTTCATTTTTAATTTTTTTTTTTTCATTTTCATTTTTAATTTTTTTTTTTTCATTTTCATTTTTAATTTTTTTTTTTTCATTTTCATTTTTAATTTTTTTTTTTTCATTTTCATTTTCATTTTCTATCAAACTTCTGCGTTTCGTCTGGTGAGTGCAGGTAACCGGAGCCCCCATTAAGGAAATTTATATGGTTATTTAAAACTCTGAGACATATTGCAACGAAGGAACTCCTTAAGCAAATTTACGTATCTCTAGCCCAAGGTGACTTAACTTACCAGTCTGGGGTGGAGCAGCAAAACTAAATTATTTGAACTAGAGAAAGCACAAAGATCCCTTCTGAAAGTAATGTATTTTAAATCATATAAGTTTCCCTCTGAACGCCTTTACTCTTTATGTGGTCTTTTAAGTATAAGAAAATTATATATACTTCATACAGTGCTAAAAATACATAAACATCTTAAGTATGACCTAGCGTAATAAATAAGCGAAGAAAAGGCTCTGTAGTACCGGCAGTACAAATAAGGTCTACTTATGCTCTCTCAATTACTTCAAATGTAAACAAACATTGCTTACCTGGCTAAAAGACAAAAGTTACAATGAGACCGAGTCTCTGTTGTATAAGACTTTTAATAGTTTTGTGAAATAAGTCCAACAGTTGAATGGAAAAATAGTAAAGATGTAATTATATTTTAATTATTAACTTTATAAATGGCTAGAAGCGTATAACATACATACACACACTCACACACGCACACACACACACACACGCACACGCACACACACACACACACACGCGCACACACACACACACACACACATGACACAAGAATTCATACGTAAGAATGAGTACACAGAAAATAAATAAGACTTAAGACTAATTTTAATTATAATATAAATTTAATTATATAAGATAAATTTAACTATAAGTTGTACTTACACCTTGAAATAAATTCTGTTTTTCTTTGTTTAATCATAGAATAATGTTTATTTTATGGAAGAGCGGAGTCTCCTACTACAGGTAATGTTATGCCTAAAGGGAGTCTCCAAACACTAACCTATGTTTGTATAGTTAAGATAAAGAAATAAAGACATTTTCATTTTTCATTTTTTTTTTCATTTTCATTTTCTATCAAACTTCTGCGTTTCGTCTGGTGAGTGCAGGTAACCGGAGCCCCCGTCCCAAATCTGGGTGGGGGCGTGACGTGACGTTTGGGTCATCAATATCAGGGGGGTGTAAAAGGCCCCCCCTTATGGGTTGCGAGTTTCCGCCCCTGATCAGCTCCGACGGTCTCACCGTAGCTTTTGAGGATAGGGAAAAGGCCGATTGCTTATCCGACAGCCTAGAGCTTCAATGCTCTCCCAGCGCCCAGCCAACAGATCCGGTTCACCTTCAGAAGGTGGACGCTGAACTAGCCCGTAGAGCCGCCCTGCCGCCGACGGGTGATCCGCTGCCACCTACCACGTTGGAGGAGGTTCGAGGTATAGTCCGGAACCTTAAGACCAAAAAAGCTCCAGGAGCTGATGGTATCTCCAACAAGCTCCTCAAAGCCCTCCCAAAGCCCTCCTTTCCAGTAGCTCCTTCCCGGACGCCTGGAAGGAGGCTCTCGTTATTGGCATCCACAAACCTGGAAAGCCTAAAAACCAGGCCTCGAGTTACCGGCCCATAAGCCTCCTCAGTTCCCTGGGGAAAGTCTATGAACGCGTCATCATCGCTAGACTGAATGACTGCGTCAATTCTCTCAACATAATTCCCGACGAGTAGTTTGGTTTTCGAGCCAAACACTCTTGTACTCAGCAAGTGCACCGCCTCACGGAGCACATACTCGAGAACCTCAACCCAAACCCCGACCCAAAGCCATCTCAATGGTGGGGGCCCTATTCTTCGATGTCGCGAAGGCATTTGACAAAGTCTGGCACAACGGCTTAATTTATAAGCTGTATGCTCAAAAAGTGCCAGACAGACTTGTACACATCATACAAGACTACTTGTCAAATCGCACCTTCCGCTTCAAAGTGGAGGGGGTCCTGTCCGACAGCAGACCCACAAGGGCTGGTGTTCCGCAGGGTTCGGTTCTCTCCCCGACCCTATACTCGCTATACACCAGCGATATCCCAAAGACGGCTGGAGTGGAGTTGGCATTATTCGCCGACGACACCACGCTCTTCACCACCGATTCGAGTGAATGCATGATCTACATCCGTCTCCGGAACGCGATCAGTGTGCTAAGCCACTGGTTTAGGACCTGGAAAATTGATGTGAACCCTGAAAAAAGCCAGGCCGTACTCTTCTCTAGGAAGAGTTCTCCCCGGAAACCTTCGCGCGCAAAGCGCATAGTCCAATCGAAATTCCAAAACCAAATATCGATGTTCAATAAACCCATCCCATGGGTTAAGAAGGTGAAATACCTAGGGGTCGTTCTAGACCGTAGGTTATCCTTCGAACAGCATATTAAATATGTCAGAGACAAAGCGGCCTTCGTTTCCGGTCGACTTTACAATCTCACAAGCCATCGTAGCAAAATGTCGCTAAGACATAAATTGTTACTATATAGGACCTGTGTTCGGCCGATAATGTCCTATGCGTGTGTCGCGTTCGCGCACGCACCTAGGTCATATCTAAGAACACTCCAAGCCATCCAAAACAAGTTAATGAGGCGTGCTACAAACGCACCCCAATACATGAGGAGCGCAGATCTCCATAGAGATCTCGAGATCCCCACGGTGGCGGCCTTTTTTAAAGAAATATCGTCAAGATATTTCGAAAAAATTAAGGATCACCCAAATCCGTTAGCGGCGGGTCTAGGAAACTACACCCCTTCCCCAATTATCACCCGTTTTTAAAGACGGCCAAAGCACGTCTTGATTGATGACGACGACGTCATCACAAATTCAAACAAAAGATTCGGGACCGCGTCCCCGTAATCCCAACAACACACGAACGCAGTAGGTACACTACACACAGTTCGTAGTCAGAATCGCGGTCCCATGTTTCACGGTTCACACGAAATTGTCTCGGGTAACCGTCCGAAATACGACCCTCTCCCAACACGAGTGGCCCCCGGGGCCTCTCACCCTCCCCCTCTCCCGTATGTCGAAGGTCTTCGCTTCGTTACAGGGTTCGAGTGCGTCACGACGTTGTCTCTTTTCTTCTTTTTACCTGCGGGCCTTCGTTCTCGCAGGTCTCCTCAGATGACGCTGTAAAGGCCTCCGGGCCAACAGCATCCCGTGGATGGTTTTAGTCGGTATGTTTCTCCTTCTGAGATCCGAGTCCGACACTGTTCGTTTCGGTGGCCTCCCGGTCAGGAAACGTTCGTGCTTAAAGCATTTTCCTCCACGGTTATCAAAAAAAAAAAAAAAACCGTTCTAATGTCTAAAATCTCGCGTAACCTTTGTCTAATGACAAAGGTTACGCGAGATTTTAGACGGAGACTAACTATTTAAAGCCATGTTAGCAAATTACTAAAAGAAGGATAGTCAAAAGTACTGTGCAATTGTTCAATTGAGATAAAAAACTGCTATAGATAAATATCACATCTCTGAAACTGGATTGAAAATGAAATCATTGATCTGAATCTATTGTAACATTTATTTTCCTAAAATTACTACAGTTTCCTAACAACCAATGAATGACGCTAGCTGTTACAAACACAATGGGAGGCGACAAAGTTTTTAGGGGGATTGTTGTCATGATGTAAGTTACTTCATCTTAAGTTGCTTTCTTAAGGAATATTCTTTATTTTCCCCTATGTTGATATTCCAAATGCAACGAAATAAAATAAGCATTCATGAAACCAGGAATACGTATTGATATTTAATACGTGTCAGAAATATATACTACCTTTATCGAATACTTTATGTATGGACAGAGACCACATATTATGGCCACGCCATTTCCTATACAGGGGTAGACAAAAAAACAGGTATTTTTGGTTAGCCCTAACAACTAACATATAACGCCTAAATGTCTCGTAATTACACCTTTCAAACAAAAACGCAATTAAACAGTTATTTTGTCACAGTTATACAAAAGACCTGAGTTCGAACTCCAAGTGGTAGGCTCATACCAATGAGTTTTATTCAAAAATTTGTATACGATTTATATCTTCGCATTCGCGATAGGCTCACCAGTAGTCACACCATACCAAATATCTTCAGTCAGTCTTATACCCGCCCCAGCACTGGGAATAGCGTGAAGATTTTTATTTTATTTATTTATCATTTTCCTGTTCCTATGTAGTAAGTTTCAATCAAAATTTTTGCAAAGGAAATAAAACTACGATTGAAAATTAATATCGTGATATCTAACCGAATAACACTACGTTCAAATTATGTTAATAAGTTAGAGGTTAAACCTAAAGCAAAGGTTTAACCTCTAACTTATCATTAATAATTAGTTTATAATAAAGATCCGGTAGCCGAGTTGGTAGTAACCCTGCCTTTATGCTTAGTGGTTGCTAAGGGTTGCGATTTCGAGTCCTGAGAGGTAGAGAAAAACATTTGTGTAATAAATATGAATATTTGTTTTCGTCTCATGGATGTCTTATGTTTATATGAATATTTATCTGTCTTTACATGTAATGTATTCAAATATTTATTTTATATATGTAAGTATATTATAGTCAAAGGTAGGAAAAAATAAGAAGCTAATAGCATATTCAGGAGCACATGGATATCCTACATCGCGCTATCGAAGTTTGCACGATGACACTCATGTATATGATTACCAATAGCGCACACTTCCCCACGTCACAAACACCCAACCTTACGGGTAGCTACCCCTTTTCCTGTAGCACATCGTCCGATACAGTACTGCATTCCCAGACTGCTTTTGTCATTTGAAACTAGAACCCAATTATGGTGATCAAGTTTTTTAAAAATAACGAAACGCATTTACGTAGTAGTTTTGTGCATATAATAACATCATATATTATTATAAAATATGCCGCCCCGCCTTTTCAGCTGCAATTAAATCCATATTACGGCGAAAATTTGCCTGAATCACACCAGTTCATAATCTTTGTACAAACAATTAAAAAGTGTTCGGATAAACATTGACATTAATGTCATAATTCTTTCTACAAAACCTGACATCACACCTAAGATTGTGTAACGTTATAAGTATACGCAAGTTTATTCGCTTCCTTGTTTATAATTTCTCACAAAACAATATTGTATTTCATAGAATCTTCATCATGACGGCCTGTAAAGTCTGGACAGTAACAGGTCATAGGCCTATACGTACGAAAATAGGTGCCATACTCGCCATACTTGGCAACCGGATTGGCGATCGTAGTACCAAACACACAGTTGCATCTTAGATGCCACTGTTTGTCACTATTCTGCTAAATTTTGGTCTGGTATTTTTCGAGATGGATATACTGGTTATCTTTTTGGTCGCGTATTTTATTTTTTAGGCTTTTTCTCTAATCGTCTCTAACGACACCCTTGGAGCGACAATTTTGGGGAGAGATGGAATTATTCTTACACTGATAACAAACGGTAATTTCTCAGAATGCTTCATCTATACACATAAATAAAATTGAATTGCCTGTTTTTTATTGCAAATAAACAGTTTTATAGTAAACGCATTAAAAAAAAAACGATTTTCAAAATGTTGGTGTCTGTTCGTTCAAGTTAATCTCTAAATCGGCTGACTTATTTTAACGGGACTTTCAGTGACAAAAACCTGCTGTTATAAGGTGCAACTTTGGCCACTTTTATTTTAGAAATCTTTAAAGGTCCCGCGTTAAATTTTAAACAAGGAAAAGCCGCCGGGCCGCCGTTACTTTCATATAAAAAATCAGACTTAAATACGCAACATATTTAAATCCCTTGTAATAACATCTTTACAGAATTTTTCATTATGATAAAGTCTGTCTGTAAAGTAAGTCTGCCAGTGATACGTTTAAAGAAAAAGTAGAGATATTACGATATGTAAGAATAATTTGCGTGTTGGACTCTCGGGTATTTCCCGAGCGGCGGTCGACTGCTTCGTATGCGGGAGACGGCGGATATGATTTGTTTGTGTCGCGGAGCAGAAGTGACGCGGACGATATTATTTCTTAAAATATTGTCTTACAAAACGTGATTTGTCAATCACGTCAGTAATGAATAGTATTAAATAAATATATAAATAAATGTCATCACACCATTCCCAATACAGGGGTAGACAGAGGTCTAGTCTAGATAACTAACTCCCTTCGTCCCACCTTCCCCCGAAGATATTTTGGGATAATGAAACAATGGGATAATGAACAGAATTGAAATAAAAAGGCTCATCACCCGGAACTTTGTCAAATAAGCTCCGGCGAAAAGTGGTTCGAAAAAGGGTTAAATTGTATTGACCGGTGTCTAAATTGAGTGTATAAAAATATCTTCACAGCATTCCCAAATCTGGGGTAAACCAACGTCTAGACAATTACCTTAGTAGTTACCTAAGTTGTAAGACATGTGCAATTTGTTTATACTTTAGATTAACTTCTGAGATTTATTGCGTAATGTCACTGAACGTATGAAACTAAATGAAAATGCTTTATTTCTCCAACCTACGTATGTAACAAAAAGTGTGAATGGGTTCCTCCTAGAGATTGTGGTAGGTTTATATCACATTTGATAACATTATTGAAATTTATAGCCACGATAGCCAAGTGGTTGGGAGATCAGAATAGGAGTCAAGACAGCCGAGTTTGATTCTCAAGGTAAGAGTCAATTGGTTTTTTTAAAAGTTATGTACGATTTATTTCGTTAGCTTGGACATAAAGAAGGCGACGGGTCCATTACCTGTCACGTAGTCCAAAAAATGTCTTCGGTGGGACGTGATTCGAAACTACTTAATTGTATAGACGTCTGTCTACCCGTGAATTGGGAATGACGTGAAGATATCATTCTTTTTAATTTTAATTAAGAATCAACTTACGAGCCAATAGCTTAGTTGGTAGTGACATAGCAATCGAAACTAAGGTTTATGGGTTTATATCTCGTTAGGGCCAAACATATGTGCATATTTGTACTCGGGTCATATGCATACATAAATACTTTTCATATGTATATATAAAATTGTGTTTGTTATATTATTGTACCGTTCGCTTGGACACCAAGACGTCGATGGGCTCACCGCCAGTGACAATAACGGTGGTGTTTTTACGCTGTAACCATGCAGAAGCGTAGCTTTTTCCTCATAATATATACATTTAACGCGACTCGTATTTTAATTGAATCAAGATAAAAATAAATGACTGCGAATTCTCACGCCGACGACGTCGAATAGACGCTGTTAAGAAAATGTATTCGGCGGCGCACATTCTGAGGTAATGATGTCGTTATGTTTCAAGGTCATAATGTTTTATTAGAGCCGTTTGCGTATATGACTATAGCACCGGAGCAATTTGAGCTGATATTTTAAGGTACTACTGAAAGTATTTTGGACAATTCCGGGTTCGAAAACAATAAACTGCCGACAACACTACGAGGACGTTAAAGTTCCATAGTACTGCATAGTTCCATAGTTCGCATAGTATCCGCGTAAGATGAGTATCCTCTCTTCACGTGAGTGTAGTATGAACATTAAAAACATAATAAATAAATAAATAAATATCTTCACGCAAATTCGTAGGTTTTAGAAAAACCCATTGGTACGAGCCCGCCACCTGGGGATCGAACTCGGGTATCTTGACTCGAAATTCCGACCACCCAACCACTCGGCTATCGCGACACAAACAAACAAAGAACAAACATTAATAAATATAATTTTTTTTATAATCTCCGTGGACGAGTGGTGCACGTATCTATCTTCATGATGTTGCTAGCTCTGAGGTCCCGGGTTCTATTCTCGAACGTATGAAACCACTTTATTTTCATTGTCATTAAATTTCATATATTAATTACCTTTGTTGTGCCAGATTCTCAAACATAAGTGCTATAGCTACTTACTTTGGAATCAAATTCAATAACCTGTTTTTACAGTGGTAGAGCCACGCATCAGCTTTTGTTGTTGCATGAATGGGCCGGCTCGACCGGGGAAGTACCACGATCTCACAGAATACCGGCGTGAAGTAGAAGTCTAACAAACTTCTGCGTTTCGTCTGGTGAGTGTAGGTAACTGGAGGCACACACACACACCCCCCTCCCCCAATTCGGGGGGCACCTTAAGGGAGGCAACGCATCTGCTATGCCTCTGGTATAGCGGGTGTTCATGGGCGGCGGTAATCGCTTACCATCACATGAGCCACCTGCTCGTTTGCCTCCCTTTTCTATAAAAAAAAGAAAAATCAAAGCAATTTATGTGATGTAGTCCCTATCTATGATGCATACATAGATAGAGAGTTTTTTGCTCTAAAAGATTTTTTTAAATTTCATCATGGGCAACATTAAAATGGGAATGTGAGTTTGTATGGGTTTTGGAAATTAGATCTTGGATTACCTGATTTACAAAACGCTATTTATAGTCGTTCAGTAGAGAAATAAGTAAAAAATTACTTTTTCAACTCCTAAAAGATCGACGTAAACTGAAAACCAGCTTCATTGAATAAACAAGTGATAAAATATCGATAAAACCAGGCTCAACTGCGACTATAGTTGTTTGCAAATTTGATGTGTGCTTTGTAGCACTCGTGCGGAAACTCTTGGATACATTTTTCCTTTTTGTTACAAAAATTAATTCCTTTTAGTTAAAAATAATGTATAATATATTTATAATTTAGACAGATATCTAGACAATTAGGTCCTTTCGATCTGCCTTTCACCGAAAACATTTTGGACAAGTCGTAAGCCAGTTGCCGCATTTATGTCCAAGCCAACGATATGCAACGCAAATGTGGAGACCGTGCTTCCGAATTAGGGGTTGTGGTTTTGTAGAATATTAATGTTTTAAAGGATTAAAAGGACTTAATTGTCCGGAACTCTGTCTACTCCAGACTGGGAATGGCGTGAAGATATTTTTTCATTTCAACACCTCCGGAAATCCCATTACTAGATATGGAAGAGAGCATGTGTTATAAATCAAGCGGTAATAGCCTAATGGTTTAGGGTGCGGACTGCGAAACATGACGTCGCAGGTTCGGGCCCTGCCATTCGACTATTGACGTAAACTAACTCCAGACACAAGCATTGCAGCTTAATTGGAGTGGTTAACAGGAATACTAGTAATGTTATTCGGCGTTGCTAGTATTCTTTAAAAAAAACATTTTAGTAAATTTATGTAACTACGTAGTATTTGCTGGACTTATATTTGATCATTCCTATTCTATCCACGGACACGAAGGGAGCACACATTTATGAGTCATGCAACTCGTTTCCGATACGAAGCGAATATTGTGTTACGAACAAAAGCTACGCGGAGCAGTGGCGGATATTATTAACTATTCAACCAAAAATGCTCTGCGGTCTTCTGAAGTAGCATCAGATAACATTGGTATATAATAATCATTAATTTCTTTATTTGTATGTTTGAGAAATCGATCTCGCAGAATTAATGAAAGTATATCATGAGAAATCGATGAAAGAACACATCACCCCTTCACGTACCGTGGTAGGCCCCATTTGGGACAACGCTACAGATGGTGACCTTATCGGCCTTTTAATGTATTAGGTAACAATACAATATACTTATACATTTATCTATTTACATAGATCTTTTTGCACATATAAACATATTAATATGCATGACGCGAGTACAAACAATTCGCAAAACCTTTTGCTTCGAAGGCTGAGTCACGAGCAACTAGTCTATCGGTCCGAAATTGTAATACATTTTTTGTCTCTTTTTAGTGTTGCAATTTGAATATGTCTCTTCACAGTAAAATGATGCTGTGCAGGACGAAGTGCTGTGAATATGTTATCAATCGTAAGAACTTCGATAGCACGATGTAGGATGTCGACGTGTTACCTTATTTGTCCGCGACTAACGAGATTCAAACGTGGAGACGTAGCTTTCGCCACAGTACTAAAGAAGTTTTCTATTCAAAATATTATTGAATACGAGAACTCGCTGATTATTGATTCTGTTTATTAACTATCGTTGGAAATTTTAACTAAAATCAACGTTTAATGGGACAAGAGCGAGTCAGAAGTTTCTGTTACTGAAAATTTTAAATGAGAAAAGTTTTGCAACAATGCCGTGCTCCAAATGAATATGTTTAATATTCTCTTGTTTTGAGTTTTACTCTCTTATGGAAATTTTCGTTTTATTGAACAAACATTAAAGCATGCGATTGTAACTTAGATGTTTTCTTAAGATTATAGTACTAACAATAGTCCACTGCTGGACTTAAGCCTCTGCCTAAGATAGAATAGTCGGTCAGTTTGTCATAGAAGGGCCATGTGTCATCTGAATCGCTTATTAATACTTAGAGATAATGCTTTTTGTATGTAAGATTTTTTAGAATCTGTTTATTAGCTACGACAAAAAATGTACATTTCTGATGATGTTAATAAAGGTATAGATACATATTCTATTTTATTTGTCTTTATAATATTCTACTACATACTTCTATTTATCATTAAATCTCTTCTTTCTCGTCTATACACGCTATCTGTCTTTATCTTTTTATTTTTTCCCAAAACACTTAACAAGCAGGGTTCACCGCCTGTCAAAAGGAGCCCTGCTTGTTAAGGGAGGTAAGTCAAAAAGTACTTAATTTTCTAAACCTCTGTCTACAAAATAATTCAAAGTATTAACATAAAACAAATAAATACAAACATAATAAAATTAAAAACTATAAATATTGTTGCCTTGGACATAAAGACGGCGACGGGCTCACCACCTATCACGTTGTCCCGTTGTTAAGAAATAAAGCACAATAAGGCGGTCTTATCGCTAAAGAGCGATCTCTTCCAGACAACCGCAGGCCAGAAAAGACTTAATGACAGTGGGACGTGGTGTGTATTTATAATAAACTTACATGCAAATATCTAAGTAAACTAAACCATTGTATTTTATCAATATAATGTTATAATAATAGACTAATACATAATAAATATATGATTTAGACACCGAGCCTAATACCTGGGGACCGAACTCTTACTTTGATCCCAAAGAAGTGGCTTAAGCACTGTATTATAGAATCAGAAACGTCGAAACTACCACAAACTCTCGGACCCGAAGAACGAGAAAACATAAAAAGTGTGGCATTCATACATTGTCCCGTCCTGGTATCGAACCCGGGGCCTTAGAGCTGGCGACACCTTGAAAACCGTTGAGTACTGCACTTTTCCTCGGAGGTCGTCTACACCGTCGTTTATTATTTACTCAAAGTTATAATTAAGATCAGATTACCGTTTTACATGCCAGCGTACTGCAATGGCTGATGGAGTTAGATTTACAAATACGCAGCCCCTGCCGTCGATTTGTCTCCGCTCCCGCAGGAAGCTTGGATTTATAGCTTATTGAGCAAATTACGTAATTATATTCTTGTTTTACATAACATATTAGCTGAATATTCAAGTATATATATATAAAAACTTTTTATCTTTACGTATTTACCAATATTGGGTTAGTCAGAAGTCCAAATAAATTAGTCCGCAAATTTTACATGTTCTCATATTTCACAGGAGCTTATTAAGGACAACGTGATAGGAGGTGAGCTTGTCGCTGTGTTCTTGTCTCTTGTCTGTCTTGTCAGTGCTAACAATATAAGTCGCACATGAGTTTAGTTCTTAACTTTTACAGGTCATTATGATGACGCTGAAGCTTGTATCCTACCTATATTTCCTTTTAACACCTGATCAGTTTGTACAATTTAATGATATAATACCAAGAAATAGACGTCAAAACCGACTGTATCTCTCTAGCTGTAGGTTAAATTTATTTATAATTAACTGTTACTACTCTGCAGGCACTATCTTTATTAAACTGCCCAGTCAATTTAAAGAGATGCCTGTATCATTATTTAAAAATAGGTTGTCTAAATGGCTCTTTGGTTACTGCTTTCATAGTGTTAATGATTATTTAAATACCAAATTGACATTTAATTAACTAATTGTGATTTGACTTAACTAATTTAATTTATTATTTATATTGTAATTTAAATTTATTTGTAACATTATATAAATCTATGTTTTAAAATTTAAGACTTATGGAATAGAAATGTGGAAAGATTTTTTTTACTTTGATGGGAAATAAACATTTTATTATATGTTTAATTGTGATTGCACGCCGTACGCGGCAGTACATGTTACCCAATAAATATTGTATCACCATACCACTACCATGTATCTGCAATAAATAAATTTAAATTTGAATTTAAACAAATATTGTATCTATTGTAGAAAACCACTTTTTCTACATTGTTTGTGGTATCGCGATGTGTCTACCATAATACAAGTGATTTAGTTACTTACTTGGGATCTGCGCAATGTAATAGATAAGGAAAACATCACGTACATAGCTTTGTTAGTTCCGAGACCCCGGGAACTAGCATTAAAAAGGGCGTGTACGCCTCATGTCCACGGAAGTCGTCAGATTATGACGATGATGATGAATTTACAAAATAATTTTGTTTTGGTTCAACATAACTTGTTTTCCGTTATCGCATAGTAAAAAATTTATTTTCATTTTAATTGTATGTATTTATAACCTCAGCTAAATTTATGAAAATCATACTTCACGAAAGCTTTTAATTGAGTAAGATGAGACGCTGTTAAACCTGATCGGTGAAACCATTCTGCGAATTTTGTTCTCTGTTTCGACCTTTAACATTTAAGATCAATTAGTATATCGTTTGCACTTGTATATTATTTGAAAATTTTATCCTAGTTTAATTATTTATAAGATGAACTCCGAGCTCCGAGGGTGTTTACAGTACCTTCATTGTTTAAGTAACATGAGTACTTTAGCTTTTTACTTTGGGATCAAAGCAATGTGTGTGATGTTTTCTCAATCCAAATATTTATTTATTCATTTGTTTACATTTACACCTTCTAGGTACCAAGACCAAGGTAATTGGAGTTAACATAAAAGAGCCACGCATCAGCTTTTGTTGTTGCATGAATGGGCCGACTCGACCGGGGAAGTACCACGCACTCACAGAATACCGGTGTGAAGTAGAAGTTTAATAAGATTCTGCCTCTGATATTGCGGGTGTTCATGGGCGGCGATAATCACTTACCATCACGTGAGCCACCTGCTCGTTTGCCTCCCTTTTCTATAAAAAAATTCAGGCATCGCATGATATCTAAAGTAACAATAAGTGGAGATTCTAACTACACTACACTAGAAATTAATCTCGAAGTCGAAGTCTATCTAGTGATGCGGTCTCTAAGTCATATTTATGATTTAAAATAATCTGTTGAGTGGGTTAGGACACGGAAGTTCTTTCTTTCTTTCTTCTGTCATGTCGCAAGCAAATGGGATTCGAGAACAGGAAGCATCTCGAAATCAGCCTCCGTTGTGTTATACTCAACGCGTGTTAATCCATGCTTTCATACGATTAATGTGTGGATCTAAAGAGTATGCAGAGCGATTGTTCTTACTGCAAAGCTGATTCGGGTCAAACCGTCGGCTCTATCACAAGAGTAATGTGAGATAACAAAAGAATAATGTATTGGGGCTATTGTAATCTTAATAGCAACGGCAAAATGTAATTATTATTATTACTCACGAATAGTCACACGTATATGGCCACGATATCCTCTGATTTTTGATTCCATAACACAAGTTATTTATTTGTTTACTTTTGGATCGCTCTGTATTAAATTTATTAATTTGTGTATCTTAAATAAAGTAAAGTTAAAGTCCCGATAGATTAGATCCTCAGGCGGCAGGCTCGTACCAATTTATTTATTCAACTTTATTGAACCATATGTAATATGGATCATAGGATCAAAAAGCGGACATTATACTAAAAGCATTCTCTGCCTGTCAACCTTAAGTAGTGGAAAAACATCGAAGTTGGTTACTATGAAACAAAGCAGTGGAGCTTAAATATTAAATGTAATTAATACAATAATTAATAACTAAAATTATTTTTTCAAAAACTTATGTTTAATTTAGGTTTTTACTTGGACATAGAGTAGGCAATAGGCTCACCACCTATCTAGTTGTCCCAAAAAATGTTTTCGGTGGAAGATGGATCGAAAGGACTTTATACGAAAGGAATATATTAATTAAAGATATTTAACGATTTAATTTAAATATTCAATATATCCGAGTGGTTGAGTGGTCGGAATTTCGAGTCAAGAGACCCGGGTTCGATCCCCTGGTGACAGGCTCGTCCCAATGGGTTTTCAATTTTTACGAATTAAATCGTTGGCTTGCACATAAAGACGACAACGGGCCCACCACTTGTCACGTTGTCCCGAAAATATCTTCGGTGGAAGTTGGGTTGAAATGACGTGGAAAGTCTCTAAGTCATTCTAGTCTATACCTTTGTATTAGGAATGGCGTGAAGATATTTCTTTTATGTCGTGACATGTTCCTCTTTATCACTGGCTTCTCCTTTCTCTGGAAGTCGTGACCCAGAGTTTTGCCAAAATTGGCACGACAGCATGAGATTGGCGAACGCCTTTCCAGACATCTAGCACTGTAGTCGATCTAAAATAACTTTACATGAAGTTTATCTTATATAATAAATATTTTAGGGTGTGTAGTGAGTGCATTAAATGAATTATTATTATGGGTAGGCGCAGAAAAATAATGTTTTGTGCTGCAATATTTATTTTAAACTAAATTCAATTGTTGACCGAATTTACACCCGATTGCCTAATTGATATCTGGCCTTGGGAGCTTAAGACTGCGGGTTTGAATCGCGCTAGAGGTAACTAATTGTGTGATGAATATAAGCATGAGTAATGGATGCTTACACGCATGTAAACGTTCACCACTTATCTCGTTGTCTTGAATAGGCTTCGGTGGAAGATGGGTTGGAAAGACTTAGACCTCTGTTTACTCCAGTTTTGAGATTATCAGTTGTATTTATGTATCATTGTGATGTCGTTGCCCTATATATAAACAAGTTTGAGTCCTTCTTTCTTTCAAAATATTTGTTTAAAATTAAAACGTTTAAAATTATCCTACTCTAAAATACTATAAATAAATAATTATCTTTACGCTATTCCCACTTCAGGGGTAGACAAAGGTCTAGTCTAGACAGTTAAGTTCCACCAAAGATATTTTAGGGACAACGTGACAGGTGGTGAGCCCGTCGCCGTCTTTATGTCCAAACCAACGATATTATTCGTACATAAGTTTTTGAAAAACCAATTGGTTTGCTACCTGTGGATCGAACTCGGGTCGCTTGACACGAAATTCCGACCACCAAACCATTGTGCTATCGTGACATTAACTCTAAAATACTTCTTGAAGAATAAAATAATCGATGAATTCGGGACATAAAAATTTCCGTTTCAAGTCAACTGTCAAGAGAGGCTTGTGCGAATGTTACCGCGTGGCTGGTCATTAATTTCCATAGCGCGCCCGCGCGGCGCCGGGGTGATGACAGTCCAGTTGGAATACACCTCCGCAACATTTGATTCTGATGTTATTAAAGGGAATCGATTTGGGTGCTGACAAAATTAAAATGTATGTCACATTTTAGAATATTCTGCACATACCCATGCATACATAAATAAAAACATAATTTATGGTAAAAGTTCACTGCAGCACATAGAACTCACCCGTAGTAGCCGGTAGCCGTCTAAATTTTTATTTATTTATTGGCACAACAACAAAGCAAAAGTGCATTGAATAAGTGATTAATAAAAATGTGCAAGCCAATAATAGGTTTGCTCACCATATTTAAGATTAAAACTAAATTATACTGAAGATTTCCCCTTACTCGTCTATTACAAAACTCACGGAGAGACTTGCGATTTCTTACGTCACCACACCCATAACTGGCTGTTAAAGTTCACTTTTGCACATAGGCCTCAGTTCTAAGAAACGTATAGCCATAATCTCTACGATTAACATGCGGATTGGATTAAAATTAGAAATTTAATTTAGAAATATTTTTAACAACGATATACAAAATTATAAATTAAGTAAAATTATTCGTGGATTATCAATTATTAGACAGATTCCTCTAAATTTACTAAAATACCGCCAAATTATTTAAGTTTCAATAAATTATTATTAACTATATTAGTATTATAAATTTAATTTTTAATAATAGGGTATATAAACCTAGTTTTTTATAAAATTTAATAAATCATAAATTTTTATTAAATTAAAATTTCACCTAATAATTTAATATTTATTTTAAATTAAAAATATTTATTTATTATATATCGATAAAATTTAAATTATTTTTTGTATATTGCCAGCCCGGGGATTGCACGAATAATCCAGTCATTCGCGTAGTAATCAAGTGCCCTAACTGCTAGATTACCACTGCTTTAAATTAGATTTTTGTCACAAATTCGCATCACCTGACTCGCATTTGTCTCCGTGGCCATTTACTTATTGATTAAAGTATTTAAAAAATATCTTCACGTCATTCCCGATACACGGATAGACAGAGGTCAAAATAATTAAATCCTTTCGGCCCAACATTCACCGAAAAACTTTTATTGGCTTTAAAAAAAGCTTATGGGTGGTGGTGAGCCCGACGCCGTCTTTATGTCCAAGCCAACAATATAAATAGTAATAAATTTGACGACCTCCGTGGACGAGTGGCGTAAACACCGGTTTTCAATGTGTCGCCATCTCGAGGTTCGATTCTCGGTCGGGTCAATGTAGAAAAACCACTTTTTCTACATTTTCTCGGGTCTGGGTGTTTGTGGTGCCTTCGTTGTATTGCTATATGGATCGCAATGTAAGTGCTTTAGCATCTTACATTGCGATCGGAGCAATATACGTGATGTTGTCCCTATCTTTATATGTATATATGTATGTAATAAATACATTCATTAATAATATAATTAAGTATTTCAAAAAACCCATTGGTATGAGCAATTCTAATTCCAATCACCCAACCACACGGATATCGTGATTGTCAAGTCTCTAAATTTTATTATTTTTCAATTGGCAACCTAGTGATTGATTTAACTTGAATTAGTGCTTAATTTTACCAAACTTATATGCGATTTGATTTGATTGGCTTGGACACTACGACGGCTACCGGTTCAAAACCTATATAACACCACGTACACCACTATTAACGTGAAATGTAGGTTGGAAGAAATAAATTATCTAGCTACTATATCTCTCTAATTACCCCAGTATTAAGAAATGTGGGAACATAACACAGAAATAGTATTCGAATGTGACCCCGACTTTGTCTGCGCATTGTCACTACAAATTAATATCCGCGATTATTTTGTTATAAATCATATTTCAATTAAATTGTTATATTTTTAACTTCTCTTTCATTTATAATATTATAAATTCCAACATGAATTACATGTCTACAAATTCTATAAAAATGCGTCATTAAGATTTTGATTACGTTCAAATCAAATCAAATCATTAATTTATGACTTAAAAATCGTGTTCGTGTCGCTTTATCGTGTTAAAGTACGAAAAATAAATTTAAAAAATTCTAGTGATGCATGTGGCTCGAAGGTAAGAGCGTTGCCACGACACGGCAGAAGTCACGGGTTCGAATCCCACCTGTTTCAGATGAGTGTTTTAATCTCTCATTAATTTAATAATTAAAAGTTCATAGCGCACGCTTTAAAAATCAATAAAATGCATCATATTCCATTCTCTCCCATACAAGTAGGTGCTCCCATAGAAAGACAGCAAGCTACCTATACAAAAATTTTCTGAAAAATTTAAATAAAATAAGATTGTTTATTAACTGATGAATTAATATACCTGTTTGCCAAAATTCATTCAAATCTGTTCAGTCGTATAGAATACTATCAGAAAAATACTATCAGCTAGCGTCAAATGGCGCGATAATCATCTCGAAATTAGACCAGCAGCAGACAGGTGACGGCAGTGTTTATGGTTCGATGTGTTCGGACTTCGATCGCCAATCCGTCTGCCAAGCGTGGAGATGGTGGCAAACCCTTCCGTACTGGAGAGTCCTGCAGTAAACTTTTACAGGCCGATATCAAGAAAAATATCGGGAAATTCATGAAGGTTAAAGATATAAAGTTGCAGAAAATCGGTTACATTTTCTTCATAGTGAGCATTCCACATACATTTCGGCTAGTGTTTTATTGTCTTTACAACTTAATCAATTTTTATTAAGACTTCACCACCTTTAATTTTTCTTTACGGACTACTTACTATTCCTTCGGAGTTAGGCAACTTTAATTAAGAAACTTTATTATTCTCTTAAGTTAGTTGCGAACATTCTTCATTGTTTGAGTTAAGTCAAGTGTTAGCTAAGTCACCAAAGTTATCCGCTCGATTGACATGTTGCGTGCATGTTCATACATAAAGGACTAACAAACTAGGACACTAACAAAGGGACATAAAACAAGCAATATGCAGTACAATAATATTCTCACGGCATCTCTTAATTTACCAGAGTAAAAGTAGTGGACAGAGGTCCAGACAAGTTAAGTTCTGTCGACCCGCCTTTCACGGAAAATGTTTATTAGGATAACGTATGAGGTGGTAAACCTATCGTCGTCTTTATGTCCAAGCCAACTCGAATTATGATCATAATAATATTTTTTTTAAGTTGAACTTTGTACCCACATCCAGGCTCTCAATAAAGAGAGTCAAAACACGTTAACAAAAAAAAATCCTTCAGATCTCTACCACTGAAATCATGGCTTTTCAAAACTTTAACATCTATATTTCGAAATTGAAAGCTCGCTAGTGGCGAACAATTCATCACTATACCAAATATCATCAAGATTCGTCCAACCGTTGTAGAATGAATAATTATCATCCAACCATTCATCTAAACTTTCACTAAATTAGTAGTAAAATAACTTTGCTAAATAAATTGGTTCTAAAGCAAGATTGTGAGATATTTTTTGAAATAAAGTAACGCCTATTATTTCTAGTATTCCTGTTAATCACTACAACTAAGCTGCAATACTTCTGGAACTGTTCACAACAATAGACGAATGATGGGTCCGAACCTGCGACTCTTATTTCCATATCTGTACACCAAAACATAAGGCTATTGACGTTTAATAAAATATTTTTTCAAAAACAAAATAAAATAAAATATCTTCACGCAATTCCCAATACAGGGGTAGACAGAGGTCTAGTCTAGACAATTAAGTCCCTTCGACCCACCGTCCACCGAAGATATTTTTCGGGACAACGTGACAGGTGGTGAGCCCGTCGCCGCCTTTATGTCCAAGCCAACGATGAAATTCGTACGTAAGTTTTTTGAAAAACTCATTGGTACGAGCCTGCCACCTGGGGATCGAACTCGGGTCTCTCGACTCGAAATTCCGACCACCCAACCACTCGGCTATCGTGACTGAATGCTATTAATTTCAGTTAAGGAAATTAACTACTTATGGATAAGTCACGATATCTGAGTGGTTTGATAATCGGAATTCGAGTCCCGAGATATCGTTAGTTTGGACATAAAGATTGCGATGAGCTCACCACCTGTCACGTTGTCTATCTGAAAAATGTATTCGGTGGAATGTGAATCAAAGGGACTTAATTGTCTTGACAAGACCTCTGTCTACCTCTGCATTGGGAATTTATTTATTTATTATTTATAATATCAGAACAATATAAAGGCGACGACCGGCTCACCACTTGTCTCGTTGTCCCGAAAATATCTTCGGTGGAAGGTGGGTCGAAGGGACTTAATTGTCTAGACTAGACCACTGTCTACCCCTGCATTGGGAATTTATTTATTTATTTATTTATTTATTATTTATAATATCAGAACAAAATGTAGACATATTTGTAAAACAAAATTACTTACAGAGCCTGTCCCTTTCAATGATACGTAGCTGAAGTAAGTATAAATAATCGCCTTATGGCGAAGTTTCATTTTACATTTCATTCGGCTTACTATAAAGTTACGCCTCCTTTTTTCTTTTGTCAACGATATCGTTAAGAAAAACATTAAATAATAATTGTATTTTCTTCGCTCGGCGAAATTATGATCTAAAATTCATAATGCCGTTAGACCTGTAACAACAACCATTTATAATTTTTTTTAATTTCCTGAACCTAAAGCTGAAATGAATTTGGCCGCGATATACTCAATAGGATAATTTATTCAACAATATGAATATTTGAGTAGTTTCATAAAATCAATATACATAGATACATTGATAGGGACAATATACACATACATTGCTCTGATTAAATGTAAGTAGCTAAAGAACTGGTTGCCAACATTGACCCGATCATTAATTAATTTAATAATTCATTCAAAAACAATTAATCACAAAAAATATATATGCGAACCCGCAACTTAGCTTCTAACTCACAGTCACCTCTAACTCAGCTATCGGGTCACCAATTTATATTAATCTTTTTATCATACTGCGAAGGAAAAGGCGCCGAAATGAATTTCCATGCATTCCATAAAAGACACCCGTTACTTCATATTAACCGTGCAGGGCTATCAGGGCAGGGCTATCTTGCTAAAACCTTTGTCCGGAATAACTTCCGCGTACCGCGTACTGTGCATTTTTACATAAACCAAGGTACTTGTAATTCATTAAAACATTTTTTAATAATTATTATCGATTATTTTATAATCGATGATTAAATCATTAATGACAAAGTCGTCAAGTAGTCACGATTGTCGAGTGGTTGGGTGGTCGGAATATCGAGTCAAGAGACCCGAGTTTGATGCCCAGGTGGCAGGCTAATACCAATGGGTTGTCCAACAACTCACGTATGATTTACATCATTGGCTTAGCTAAGGAAGATGGCGACAGGCTCACCACCTGTCACGTTGTCTATCTGAAAAATGTATTCGGTGGAATGTGAATCAAAGGGACTTAATTGTCTAGACTAGACCACTGTCTACCCCTGCATTGGGAATTTATTTATTTATTATTTATAGAAAGATATTTAAAGATATTTATTTATTTATTATTTATAATATCAGAACAAAATGTAGACATATTTGTAAAACAAAATTACTTACAGAGCCTGTCCCTTTCAATGATACGTAGCTGAAGTAAGTATAAATAATCGCCTTATGGCGAAGTTTCATTTTACATTTCATTCGGCTTACTATAAAGTTACGCCTCCTTTTTTCTTTTGTCAACGATATCGTTAAGAAAAACATTAAATAATAATTGTATTTTCTTCGCTCGGCGAAATTATGATCTAAAATGCATAATGCCGTTAGACCTGTAACAACAACCATTTATAATTTTTTTAATTTCCTGAACCTAAAGCTGAAATGAATTTGGCCACGATATACTCAATAGGATAATTTATTCAACAATATGAATATTTGAGTAGTTTCATAAAATCAATATACATAGATACATTGATAGGGACAATATACACATACATTGCTCTGATTAAATGTAAGTAGCTAAAGAACTGGTTGCCAACATTGACCCGATCATTAATTAATTTAATAATTCATTCAAAAACAATTAATCACAAAAAATATATATGCGAACCCGCAACTTAGCTTCTAACTCACAGTCACCTCTAACTCAGCTATCGGGTCACCAATTTATATTAATCTTTTTATCATACTGCGAAGGAAAAGGCGCCGAAATGAATTTCCATGCATTCCATAAAAGACACTCGTTACTTCATATTAACCGTGCAGGGCTATCAGGGCAGGGCTATCTTGCTAAAACCTTTGTCCGGAATAACTTCCGCGTACCGCGTACTGTGCATCTTTACATAAACCAAGGTACTTGTAATTCATTAAAACATTTTTTAATAATTATTATCGATTATTTTATAATCGATGATTAAATCATTAATGACAAAGTCGTCAAGTAGTCACGATTGTCGAGTGGTTGGGTGGTCGGAATATCGAGTCAAGAGACCCGAGTTTGATGCCCAGGTGGCAGGCTAGTACCAATGGGTTGTCCAACAACTCACGTATGATTTACATCATTGGCTTAGTCATAAAGATGGCGACAGGCTCACCACCTCTCACAATGTCCCAAAATTATCTTCGGTGAAACGTGGAAAGGCATGAACATAAAAAATAAGTGTTTTAAGTTGTTTACATAACATTTTAAACATCTTTTATAAAACATTTCAGTTATAATTTAATTCTTATCGTCTTCGCTCCGCTGTCATAAAATCTACCAACACACAGGAATGACAATTTAACTTTCACGCAAGACTAGCTATCGGAGACTATAAACGGAGTCAAATTTTATCGACAGAATGTAATTTTTGGACAAAGTATACACTTGGCATTCATTTATTCAACATTTTATCGACAAACTTAGAGAACGTAAAACACCGATTTTCATGTTGCCACTGGTTCTGAGGTCCCGGATTCGACTCTCGAAAACCATTTTTTTGCACATAATATCGGATCTGGATCTCGGAGGAACCTTAGTTGTTTCCGATTTCAAAACGCAAGTACTTCACACAATTTTTTCCCTAGCTGGATTAAAACCCCCTTCCACTCCAGTTACAAGCATTGAAGCTTAGTTGGAATGGTCAACAGAAATATTATCCTTACGCAATTCCCAATACAGGGGTAGACAGAGGTCTAGTCTAGACAATTAAGTCCCTTCGAACCACCTTCCACCGAAGATATTTTTGGGACAACGTGAAAGGTGGTGAGCCCGTCGCCGTCTTTATGTCCATGCCAACGATATAATTCGTTTCGATATAATTTTTAAAAAAGCCGAGCCTCGCACAACTGGGCATCGAACTCGGGTCGCTCGACTCGAAATCCCGACCACCCAACCACTCGGCTATCGTGACTTATATCAGAAATATTAATGATATTTATATACAGCAATGCTGGTATTTCCTAGAAAAGAATATAAAAATATTTCTAACAAATTATGATTTACCTAACTTATTCTGTAAAGATATATTAATAACAGGACGTCTTAGAACCAATCAAATAATAATTTTACACAATAGTAACCATTTACCTATAAAACAAAATTTATGCATTCTTATTTTCAAACAGGGTTACACAGTCGCGGATAGAAAAAAAAAGATTTCTCTGCTCTATGAGCACTGAAAATGATAAGGGTCTGTGGAGCTGTGTCGTTGGTCGCCTCAATTTGCTTTAATATGTCGTATAACAAGTAGTGGATTCAAATATATCACCTCAGCAGGCTCGCACAGGTTCCTCGTTTCTGCAGCGAAGTACCGTCGACTCGATATAATTTAATGGGCGACCCGTGGACTTGTAATTGGGTTTTTATTCAGACGTATTTGTGTGATGTCGTATGTGAAATAGGATCTTTATAAATTTAAGCCAAATAAATTCGACAAAGTATACTTGGCATTCATTTATTCAACATTTTATCGACAAACTTAGAAACGTAAAACACCGATTTTCATGTTGCCACTGGTTCTGAGGTCCCGGATTCGACTCTCGAAAACCATTTTTTTGCACATAATATCGGATCTGGATCTCGGAGGAACCTTAGTTGTTTCCGATTTCAAAACGCAAGTACTTCACACAATTTTTTCCCTAGCTGGATTAAAACCCCCTTCCACTCCAGTTACAAGCATTGAAGCTTAGTTGGAATGGTCAACAGAAATATTATCCTTACGCAATTCCCAATACAGGGGTAGACAGAGGTCTAGTCTAGACAATTAAGTCCCTTCGAACCACCTTCCACCGAAGATATTTTTGGGACAACGTGAAAGGTGGTGAGCCCGTCGCCGTCTTTATGTCCATGCCAACGATATAATTCGTTTCGATATAATTTTTAAAAAAGCCGAGCCTCGCACAACTGGGCATCGAACTCGGGTCGCTCGACTCGAAATCCCGACCACCCAACCACTCGGCTATCGTGACTTATATCAGAAATATTAATGATATTTATATACAGCAATGCTGGTATTTCCTAGAAAAGAATATAAAAATATTTCTAACAAATTATGATTTACCTAACTTATTCTGTAAAGATATATTAATAACAGGACGTCTTAGAACCAATCAAATAATAATTTTACACAATAGTAACCATTTACCTATAAAACAAAATTTATGCATTCTTATTTTCAAACAGGGTTACACAGTCGCGGATAGAAAAAAAAAGATTTCTCTGCTCTATGAGCACTGAAAATGATAAGGGTCTGTGGAGCTGTGTCGTTGGTCGCCTCAATTTGCTTTAATATGTCGTATAACAAGTAGTGGATTCAAATATATCACCTCAGCAGGCTCGCACAGGTTCCTCGTTTCTGCAGCGAAGTACCGTCGACTCGATATAATTTAATGGGCGACCCGTGGACTTGTAATTGGGTTTTTATTCAGACGTATTTGTGTGATGTCGTATGTGAAATAGGATCTTTATAAATTTACATTAAAATAAATTCGACAAAGTACTTACTTAACTTTACGAATTACTCATTCGCTCTTCTTCCAGATGATGAAACAATTTTAAATTTGTTAAACTAACTATATATTATATATATGGTTACATGTGGTGAAAAATTGTGTGGACAGGCATTTGGCTACCGGGAACCCAGCGGACGGTACCGTTATGACTGCGTTAGTTAATAGACAGGATGTAGTGAAAAGTGCAAGCCTTGCGATACATAGCGCTGTGCCGATAGCGCTTTGTTATATAGCAGCGAAATGGGTCTGTCTGGAGAAGCATAGAAGCAAACTGAATGCAGTGGAAATGCAAACTTTTCCTCAATAATTCTTCTCCTCTGCTCATTTTTTATGAACCGATTATGCATTTTTCTATTATGCGGCAAATTGATTACATTGAACGACTGAAAACTAAAAGAAGAGATTCGCAATATGGTAGTTTTGAAAGATGATCTTATCACTAAAGCGTGAGATTGAAATCCCAACATTAAAACTGTTCGTTGGGCAAAAATAAGTTTAGATGACTATGAGAGCAATTTGCTCGAAAAGGGAAGGGTTAAGGGTACTAACGGATGGACGTGCGTGTATGAAGAAATAGATAATTTTAAAAACGAAGAAGGTATGTAAAGATCGGGACTTTTGGCGATATCTACGCATGAAGATTTCGACTGACCTGCCGACACAAAAGAAGTAATTAGTTTTTCATTTCATAATGGTGCTATGTTGTTGTCAGATCTTTTTACGCAATTCCTAATTCAGGGGTAGACAGAGGTCAAGTTTTTTTTTGAAAAACTCATTGGTCCTGCCACCTGGGGATCGAACTCGGGTCTCTCGACTCGAAATTCCGACCACCCAACAACTCGGCTATCGTGACTTGTCGTGGCTTGAGATCTTTTTGTAACCAAAAATTTGCAGCCAGCTAGTAATTTCATTGGTTGTATAATAAATGATTTATGTAATGAAAAATATATACAAAAATACTAGTATAACTGTACATATATAAATTTTCATAGATTCATATTAAATACTCATAGATATATGTGGATATTCATACCCCGCGTAGAAACATTCAATACTCATCACACAAAGGCTAACCGGACTCGAACCCGCAACTCATGGCGTCGAATGCAGGATCACAACCAACTATAGTATCGGGTCGTCTTTAAAGAGATATAATATATTAATTTTAGTTTGTTGTACTCCTACTGTAATGAATCTTTAACTATACTTTGATTCCATACACGTTCGTATCGGATATTGTTAAAAAAGGGTTACGCAAAATTTTCTCTTCAATTATTTATTTATTTACAGCTGTTGTTCAAACAACATCTAGTCATGTATGGTTATTTTGTTTGGCTTTCCGACGACGTCGTGTATCTACACTACCGCCCCTTCGTAAACATGAGATCATAAAACTTTATCGAGTTCGAAAAATGAGCGAGCACGAAATATTTTCAAACGCGGCTTTTTCGAACTTTATAGTTCAACTTGTGCTTGCTTATCTCAATACTTTTCAATGTAATTAGTAGTGCTTGATGAAAACTATTGTAATAACACACTAAGATCTACTGAAATTTATGATACCAGTTGTCAATGTTCAGTATCAGAGGTCTAGAATTGTGATCTCTAACCCATTCTCCAAAACGGTCATAATTGAAAATTATTTTCTACGGGAGAGGCCTATGTGCAACATTGAACTTCTAAAAGTCGACGTATGCATTTCGACCTCTGTGGATGCGGGGCGTACAAACCGTTTTTCAAGGTCTCGTCATTTCTCAGGTCACGAACTTGTGACCTGAGAAATGACGAGACCTTTTTCCGGACGGGTGAATGTAGTTTTTAATTGTAGTTTACTAATTTACTTACGTAAATATACAATATACATAGATTGATAGAGGCATCATCACATACATTGCTGTAATCACAAATCGACATTGCATTTGACAGTTTATGCTATTCCCGAGAAAGCGAACGCTGGCACCAGAACATGTATTGGCTAAATGGATTTTCAATTATTACTTCCAAGAAACCCGTGTTATTATATCTACCGTGTTATACCTTCTAAAGTAATATTTTAAAAGGGTTAGTAGTTAAAAGAGATAGATAAGAGATTCTTGTCTCTCGCCAAGGCAGTCTATGGAAATTGCCATAAGCTGCCAATCCCAAGTGAACTTATCGTAAAGTAGCCCACGGTGTAAGAAAGATTCTACACAAAATTCACTTTTCTTCACAGATTTCAACAAGTCTAGTGGGCCTTACGCAATCTCTTACTGTGTTAAAAATACGAGAATGAGCCCGTTGCTACGTGCCTTTTACTGAAACCTAAGATATAGGTAATCACAAACTCTTAAAAAAGCTACTGGAAGGAAGCCATATGTCATCCCCAAAAATAGTGGCCGCTCATATTCATCTAACAAGGCCAATAGCCGTCATCTCCATATCGTCGAAAACTTTGAAGGCCGTTATTAATACCAGCTTTTTGTTGCCACAGGATTACAAAAAAATGTAGTATGTAATGTGTGTGCGCCTTAAAATTTAATAAAAATTAGACCAATAGATAATACATCCTTTTAAACTATAAATATAATAGAAAAAAAAAACATTCATTCACGTCAATAGACTCTTCTATGAATGTCTCTAACTTTAAACGCTATGTAAATAAAATTGCAACTAATTACAAAGTTTTTTTTTTACAATTACAGAGTTTTGTTTATTACAAAGTGTTTTCACCAACCTATTAACACTGTTTTATACTTCGTTCTATAACAAATAGCCCTTTGATATTGTCCTCCTTAAAAACGGTTACACGGGTACAGTTGTTTTCAAATTAACAAGGTCACAAATTATTGTTTTCCGGACTGCGCATTTATTTTATTTAATGCTTTTGCTTTAATTGTGTTTCTATTATTGTTTTCTTACATTCAAAGACTTTTGTTCTATTTTCGCAAACGAAAGCTCGGTAATGTTTTTAAAGTGTAGGATTTATAAAAGTATATGAGTAATTGTTATTATTCGGAGCAGATGGCCAGTAGGAACCGTTAAAAATTAAATACTTTCGAGAGACGTTATTACTTAAATAATTAAAAGTAGTTTACAGGTACTTACACCGATTGGACGTGAGTTTAGCTGTTTTTAAGTTTTTAAGTTGTTTTTAAGTTTAGCTGTCTTCATACTAATGATTACTTATACCCATGCAAACTTACAACATCAGATAGGCCATGGATTCGTTGCCTACCTTTCGTGAAATAATTATGAAAGGGGACGGGAAAGAGGGAATATATTACGCGGGTAATCTACAGGCTGCGGAGCTGTCGAGGATGGGCCGGCTCATTCGTACAGCGGTAGATTAGTTTTGCCAGGTGATAAATAGAAGAGTGGTTGAATGATTCGAGTCCAGTTCTGTTCCCACGGGGAAGGCTAGTACCAAACGTGGGATTTTTTTAAAACAGGAGTATCTAAAATTTGTTTACTTTCCCTAGGTTACTACCTAAAATTATTTTATATAGAATACATGTTACTAGATATCTTTATTTCCTCCCTTCCTTTATTTATCATATAAAATCATTTTTAAATATTATTTTTATGTAACTTAACTGGGCTTTCTGAACGCTCTCATCATAAGTCTTCGGACGACCTCAACGATAGTCAAAAACACTTGTGAATCATTATTATCGATGAAGTGACAAATATCGTAACACTTGGCGATCTGTCCTATCTGGCTACACCATCAGAAACTATGCGTGAATATATTTATATAAGCATCCTTAATACTTATTTTCATAAGCCACGTCCCATTAATATTTTCAGGTCTTTTTTGTGCTCCATTTATGTTGGTTTTAAATTATGTCATTTACACTGTCTTTCACTTTATCCACTTTAATCCATCACTAAATTCACTGTTATCTATGTTATCGAAATAAAAAACATTTTTTCTGTAATCGCTAATGTAATGCAAAAGAGTAATATATGGAACTGGCGGAAAATTATAATTTAGCTTTTAAACGATTTGTACACATTACATTTACATTATACGTACATATCATCATTTGTACATTATTAACTCGCTACCTACATATATTTTTATGTGGCAAAATGGATTATACATAAAAATAAGATATTTAACATTAATTATGTTAAATCCCTCCAATACAGGAGGGTTTGCTCCAATCGCTACGCTTGGCAAGTGGGTTGGCGATTCTGGTACCAGACACCTTGGTCCTACGCTATTCCTATTCACTGGTTCATTGAATTTCGTTCAGATATTTTATGTCCAAGCCAACGATATTCATACATAAGTTTTTGAAAAACCCATTGGTACGAGCCTACCAACTGGGGATCGTACTCGGGTCTATTGACTCGAAATTCCGACCACCCAACCACTTGGCTATCGTGACTACTGGCAACAATACAATTATCAAAATATACACTCAGTGTATTCTTTAAGATATTTTTATTTTCACGCAGTTTTCTAACATCGGAGCAGACAGAGGTTTAGGCCATGAAGTCCTTTCGACGCACTTTTCACCGAAAAAAACCTTAAATCTTTAAAAGCAACATCACGTGACTGTTGTGATTAAAAACAATATTCGGAAATATAATCCGAATGACAATATTCAATATCATTCGGATTATGAATTCCACTCACCTGAAGTGACATACAGTAGGTCAAATTTTTGTGCGACTTTTGTACTTGAGTTTCAAGGTTGAATAATTTAGTTACTTTCTAATTTCGGTAATAATATATTCCTCGTCCGAGTGTCTGAAGAATCTCTTAACATTTCTCCATCTTATGTTTAAATCTTTCCTGGCGTGTAGATTGTTAAAGCTTTTATATGGAAATGTTTTGACAGTGATTTGCGTTCAGATTCAAACCGCATTAATTAATTATGTATCGGAATGGAATATGTTACAATTACAGATATCACATCTTTTCCTTGACCTACTTTTTGTATGAAGCCTGTTTGTGACATATGGTGAGCCCGTCGCCGTCTTTATGTCCAAGCCAACGATGAAATTCGTACATAAGTTTTTGAAAAACTCATTGGTACTGCCACCTGGGGATCGAACTCGGGTCTTTCGACTCGAAATTCCGTCCACCCAACAACTCGGCTATCGTGACTTTTAATTGTAATTAATTTATAAATTCTGTATTTGTATTTATATAAGTAGCTCAAGCAATTGTGTAATGGAATAGAAAACAACAAAGGTTACCACAAATATGCAGACCTCTGGTGAAAAAGTATTTTCTATATTGATCCGACCGTGAATCGAACCCGGGGCCTCGAAGCTGGCGAACCATGAAATTGATATGTGCTCCACTTGTCCACATCTAAATTGAAAATAACAAATTTTGTCACGTCTGTGCTCACTCTGTTCTGTATTTAATCAAGGTCAGATTCGTAACATTAATTAGGATGTCATTAGGCAGAATCGCTCCAGTGTCGGCTCTATCGGGACAACTTTACTAAAGCAGCAACATCGAGTTCATTTAAGTAACGATAGTCTAAATAACTTACTTAACATGGTAACGAAAGGCGACGATATATGAAGATATATGACGATAATTACATTATCCTAGTTGCATTATCAACCCTGCTATTGAAGCTAAGGGTTGCATTAGTTTAGTTAAAGTGTTCGAATCCTGTCTTTGTGGAAGTTTTTATCTAAGAACTTCATTGTCTGGACCTCTAGTCTAGACAATAGAGTCTATATTAGTTTAATTAATGTCCTAGTATAAATAGTCTTAATATTTGAATATCTCACAACATTACGGAAGCCAAATTTTTTGTGTACTTTGTAACGTTATATGTTTTCCCTTACGAAAATAAATTCCTTTAAAAGTAAAGATGAATTAAGGAACGTTATTATTTCTCTGCTGTATGTACTTGCGGCGTCAGACAACACTCACACATTTTAGTTATTAAAGTTACCATTTCACTTAAAAAAAGTTGTAAGTGGCCATTTGTTATGTGGCGAACACTTCCGATAGTTAAAGTAAATGAATAATAAATGTATTTACATCTTAACGCTGCTCTCATCCCCCGTTATGAGAGCAGCGTTAAGATGTAAATACATTTAGATTACAGGCAGAGATGTAGACTATTAAGTCCTTTCCACCCACCTTCCATCGAAGACATTTTATTACGACGTGCCAGGTGACCCCATCGTAATTTTTACGTCTAAGTCAACGATATAAATCGTACAAAAGTTTTTGAAAAACTCATTGGTACTGCCACCTGGGGATCGAACTCGGGTCTTTCGACTCGAAATTCCGTCCACCCAACAACTCGGCTATCGTGACTTTTAATTGTAATTAATTTATAAATTCTGTATTTGTATTTATATAAGTAGCTCAAGCAATTGTGTAATGGAATAGAAAACAACAAAGGTTACCACAAATATGCAGACCTCTGGTGAAAAAGTATTTTCTATATTGATCCGACCGTGAATCGAACCCGGGGCCTCGAAGCTGGCGAACCATGAAATTGATATGTGCTCCACTTGTCCACATCTAAATTGAAAATAACAAATTTTGTCACGTCTGTGCTCACTCTGTTCTGTATTTAATCAAGGTCAGATTCGTAACATTAATTAGGATGTCATTAGGCAGAATCGCTCCAGTGTCGGCTCTATCGGGACAACTTTACTAAAGCAGCAACATCGAGTTCATTTAAGTAACGATAGTCTAAATAACTTACTTAACATGGTAACGAAAGGCGACGATATATGAAGATATATGACGATAATTACATTATCCTAGTTGCATTATCAACCCTGCTATTGAAGCTAAGGGTTGCATTAGTTTAGTTAAAGTGTTCGAATCCTGTCTTTGTGGAAGTTTTTATCTAAGAACTTCATTGTCTGGACCTCTAGTCTAGACAATAGAGTCTATATTAGTTTAATTAATGTCCTAGTATAAATAGTCTTAATATTTGAATATCTCACAACATTACGGAAGCCAAATTTTTTGTGTACTTTGTAACGTTATATGTTTTCCTTACGAAAATAAATTCCTTTAAAAGTAAAGATGAATTAAGGAACGTTATTATTTCTCTGCTGTATGTACTTGCGGCGTCAGACAACACTCACACATTTTAGTTATTAAAGTTACCATTTCACTTAAAAAAAGTTGTAAGTGGCCATTTGTTATGTGGCGAACACTTCCGATAGTTAAAGTAAATGAATAATAAATGTATTTACATCTTAACGCTGCTCTCATCCCCCGTTATGAGAGCAGCGTTAAGATGTAAATACATTTAGATTACAGGCAGAGATGTAGACTATTAAGTCCTTTCCACCCACCTTCCATCGAAGACATTTTATTACGACGTGCCAGGTGACCCCATCGTAATTTTTACGTCTAAGTCAACGATATAAATCGTACAAAAGTTTTTGAAAAAACTCATTGGTAGAAGCCTACTTGGCGATTAAACTTGCATCTATCGACTCGAGTTCCGATCATCCAACCACTCGGTTACTTAGACACACGACACGCGCGACAAATAGAGACAATAACAGAAATTACAATAATAACATAGTCCCGAAAAACAAGTCTGTTTTCGCACAATATACTTTGACGCAGCGCGCTCGCTTACGTCTCTCAATTCCTTACTTACTGATCGTTTTTATTTCTATTCTATGTCCTATAACAATTGTGTTACATATCACGAAATGAATTATTATTCTTCTCTATTTATTTCAATATCTATTATATCTTGAAGACGCAATAGCCGTGTTGGTAGTGACCCTGCCTTCGAAGCTAAGGATTGCGGTTTCGATTCCCGCTAGATGCAAAGATTTGTATGTTGAATATGAATGCTTGTAACCGAATCATTGACGTTTAATTGTATACATAATGTATTTTTTCTATGCAAATGCATACACTTATAAATTACTTGGACACTAAGGTTGCAAAAAACTCAGCGCCTGACGCAAATATGCTTCCGTGAAAATGTGGGTCGAAGGATGCCTTTTAGGATATGGGGAATTGTATAAAGGTAAAAAAAATAATTAATCTTGAGTGCCACGATTGCCACGCAGTAAAGGAGTAAGAGTATGTCACCTCTTTTCTTCACGTTGGTGTCGTAAGAGGAGACTAAGGTAAATAACCCATGAATACACCCATAATACTTTCGAAATAAAGCAGAATGTCGACGGGCAGCAGCGTAACACGTACGATGTTTCAGATACTGCGATCGCCAATTCCTTTAAAAGTAAAGATGAATTAAGGAACGTTATTATTTCTCTGCTGTATATACTTGCGGCGTCAGACAACACTCACACATTTTAGTTATTAAAGTTACCATTTCACTTAAAAAAAGTTGTAAGTGGCCATTTGTTATGTGGCTAACACTTCCGATAGATAAAGTAAATGAATAATAAATGTATTTACATCTTAACGCTGCTCTCATAACGGGGGCAGGCAGAGATGTAGACTATTAAGTCCTTTCCACCCACCTTCCATCGAAGACATTTTATTACGACGTGCCAGGTGACCCCATCGTAATTTTTACGTCTAAGTCAACGATATAAATCGTACAAAAGTTTTTGAAAAAACTCATTGGTAGAAGCCTACTTGGCGATTAAACTTGCATCTATCGACTCGAGTTCCGATCATCCAACCACTCGGTTACTTAGACACACGACACGCGCGACAAATAGAGACAATAACAGAAATTACAATAATAACATAGTCCCGAAAAACAAGTCTGTTTTCGCACAATATACTTTGACGCAGCGCGCTCGCTTACGTCTCTCAATTCCTTACTTACTGATCGTTTTTATTTCTATTCTATGTCCTATAACAATTGTGTTACATATCACGAAATGAATTATTATTCTTCTCTATTTATTTCAATATCTATTATATCTTGAAGACGCAATAGCCGTGTTGGTAGTGACCCTGCCTTCGAAGCTAAGGATTGCGGTTTCGATTCCCGCTAGATGCAAAGATTTGTATGTTGAATATGAATGCTTGTAACCGAATCATTGACGTTTAATTGTATACATAATGTATTTTTTCTATGCAAATGCATACACTTATAAATTACTTGGACACTAAGGTTGCAAAAAACTCAGCGCCTGACGCAAATATGCTTCCGTGAAAATGTGGGTCGAAGGATGCCTTTTAGGATATGGGGAATTGTATAAAGGTAAAAAAAATAATTAATCTTGAGTGCCACGATTGCCACGCAGTAAAGGAGTAAGAGTATGTCACCTCTTTTCTTCACGTTGGTGTCGTAAGAGGAGACTAAGGTAAATAACCCATGAATACACCCATAATACTTTCGAAATAAAGCAGAATGTTGACGGGCAGCAGCGTAACACGTACGAGGTTTCAGATACTGCGATCGCCAATTCCTTTACCGATTTTCATGTTGCCACTGGTTCTGAGGTCCCGGATTCGACTCTCGAAAACCATTTTTTTGCACATAATATCGGATCTGGATCTCGGAGGAACCTTAGTTGTTTCCGATTTCAAAACGCAAGTACTTCACACAATTTTTTCCTCTGCTCATTTTTATGAACCGATTATGCATTTTTCTATTATGCGGCAAATTGATTACATTGAACGACTGAAAACTAAAAGAAGAGATTCGCAATATGGTAGTTTTGAAAGATGATCTTATCACTAAAGCGTGAGATTGAAATCCCAACATTAAGACTGTTCGTTGGGCAAAAATAAGTTTAGATGACTATGAGAGCAGTTTGCTCGAAAAGGGAAGGGTTAAGGGTACTAACGGATGGACGTGCGTGTATGAAGAAATAGATAATTTTAAAAAGCCGAGCCTCGCACAACTGGGGATCGAACTCGGGTCGCTCGACTCGAAATCCCGACCACCCAACCACTCGGCTATCGTGACTTATATCAGAAATATTAATGATATTTATATACAGCAATGCTGGTATTTCCTAGAAAAGAATATAAAAATATTTCTAACAAATTATGATTTACCTAACTTATTCTGTAAAGATATATTAATAACAGGACGTCTTAGAACCAATCAAATAATAATTTTACACAATAGTAACCATTTACCTATAAAACAAAATTTATGCATTCTTATTTTCAAACAGGGTTACACAGTCGCGGATAGAAAAAAAAAGATTTCTCTGCTCTATGAGCACTGAAAATGATAAGGGTCTGTGGAGCTGTGTCGTTGGTCGCCTCAATTTGCTTTAATATGTCGTATAACAAGTAGTGGATTCAAATATATCACCTCAGCAGGCTCGCACAGGTTCCTCGTTTCTGCAGCGAAGTACCGTCGACTCGATATAATTTAATGGGCGACCCGTGGACTTGTAATTGGGTTTTTATTCAGACGTATTTGTGTGATGTCGTATGTGAAATAGGATCTTTATAAATTTACATTAAAATAAATTCGACAAAGTACTTACTTAACTTTACGAATTACTCATTCGCTCTTCTTCCAGATGATGAAACAATTTTAAATTTGTTAAACTAACTATATATTATATATATGGTTACATGTGGTGAAAAATTGTGTGGACAGGCATTTGGCTACCGGGAACCCAGCGGACGGTACCGTTATGACTGCGTTAGTTAATAGACAGGATGTAGTGAAAAGTGCAAGCCTTGCGATACATAGCGCTGTGCCGATAGCGCTTTGTTATATAGCAGCGAAATGGGTCTGTCTGGAGAAGCATAGAAGCAAACTGAATGCAGTGGAAATGCAAACTTTTCCTCAATAATTCTTCTCCTCTGCTCATTTTTTATGAACCGATTATGCATTTTTCTATTATGCGGCAAATTGATTACATTGAACGACTGAAAACTAAAGAGATTCGCAATATGGTAGTTTTGAAAGATGATCTTATCACTAAAGCGTGAGATTGAAATCCCAACATTAAAACTGTTCGTTGGCCAAAAATAAGTTTAGATGACTATGAGAGCAATTTGCTCGAAAAGGGAAGGTTAAGGGTACTAACGGATGGACGTGCGTGTATGAAGAAATAGATAATTTTAAAAGCCGAGCCTCGCACAACTGGGGATCGAACTCAGGTCTCTCGACTCGAAATTCCGACCACCCAACAACTCGGCTATCGTGACTTGTCGTGGCTTGAGATCTTTTTGTAACCAAAAATTTGCAGCCAGCTAGTAATTTCATTGGTTGTATAATAAATGATTTACGTAATGAAAAATATATACAAAAATACTAGTATAACTGTACAGTAATAAATTTTCATAGATTCATATTAAATACTCATAGATATGTGGATATTCATACCCCGCGTAGAAACATTCAATACTCATCACACAAAGGCTAACCGGACTCGAACCCGCAACTCATGGCGTCGAATGCAGGATCACAACCAACTATAGTATCGGGTCGTCTTTAAAGAGATATAATATATTAATTTTAGTTTGTTGTACTCCTACTGTAATGAATCTTTAACTATACTTTGATTCCATACACGTTCGTATCGGATATTGTTAAAAGGGTTATAAAATTTTCTCTTCAATTATTTATTTATTTACAGCTGTTGTTCAAACAACATCTAGTCATGTATGGTTATTTTGTTTGGCTTTCCGACGACGTCGTGTATCTACACTACCGCCCTTCGTAAACATGAGATCATAAAACTTTATCGAGTTCGAAAATGAGCGAGCACGAAATATTTTCAAACGCGGCTTTTTCGAACTTTATAGTTCAACTTGTGCTTGCTTATCTCAATACTTTTCAATGTAATTAGTAGTGCTTGATGAAAACTATTGTAATAACACACTAAGATCTACTGAAATTTATGATACCAGTTGTCAATGTTCAGTATCAGAGGTCTAGAATTGTGATCTCTAACCCATTTTCCAAAACGGTCATAATTGAAAATTATTTTCTACGGGAGAGGCCTATGTGCAACATTGAACTTCTAAAAGTCGACGTATGCATTTCGACCTCTGTGGATGCGGGGCGTACAAACCGTTTTTCAAGGTCTCGTCATTTCTCAGGTCACGAACTTGTGACCTGAGAAATGACGAGACCTTTTTCCGGACGGGTGAATGTAGTTTTTAATTGTAGTTTACTAATTTACATACGTAAATATACAATATACATAGATTGATAGAGGCATCATCACATACATTGCTGTAATCACAAATCGACATTGCATTTGACAGTTTATGCTATTCCCGAGAAAGCGAACGCTGGCACCAGAACACGTATTGGCTAAATGGATTTTCAATTTTTACTTCCAAGAAACCCGTGTTATTATATCTACCGTGTTATACCTTCTAAAGTAATATTTTAAAAGGGTTAGTAGTTAAAAGAGATAGATAAAGAGATTCTTGTCTCTCGCCAAGGCAGTCTATGGAAATTGCCATAAGCTGCCAATCCCAAATGAACTTATCGTAAAGTAGCCCACGGTGTAAGAAAGATTCTACACAAAATTCACTTTTCTCCACAGATTTCAACAAGTCTAGTGGGCCTTACGCAATCTCTTACTGTGTTAAAAATACGAGAATGAGCCCGTTGCTACGTGCCTTTTACTGAAACCTAAGATATAGGTAATCACAAACTCTTAAAAAAGCTACTGGAAGGAAGCCATATGTCATCCCCAAAAATAGTGGCCGCTCATATTCATCTAACAAGGCCAATAGCCGTCATCTCCATATCGTCGAAAACTTTGAAGGCCGTTATTAATACCAGCTTTTTGTTGCCACAGGATTACAAAAAAATGTAGTATGTAATGTGTGTGCGCCTTAAAATTTAATAAAAATTAGACCAATAGATAATACATCCTTTTAAACTATAAATATAATAGATTAAAGTTAGAAACGCTATGTAAATAAAATTGCAACTAATTACAAAGTTTTTTTTTACAATTACAGAGTTTTGTTTATTACAAAGTGTTTTCACCAACCTATTAACACTGTTTTATACTTCGTTCTATAACAAATAGCCCTTTGATATTGTCCTCCTTAAAACAGTTACACAGGTACAGTTGTTTTCAAATTAACAAGGTCACAAATTATTGTTTTCCGGACTGCGCATTTTATTTTATTTAATGCTTTTGCTTTAATTGTGTTTCTATTATTGTTTTCTTACATTCAAAGACTTTTGTTCTATTTTCGCAAACAGCTCGGTAATGTTTTTAAAGTGTAGGATTTATAAAAGTATATGAGTAATTGTTATTATTCGGAGCAGATGGCCAGTAGGAACCGTTAAAATTAAATACTTTCGAGACGTTATTACTTAAATAATTAAAAGTAGTTTACAGGTACTTACACCGATTGGACGTGAGTTTAGCTGTTTTTAAGTTTAGCTGTCTTCATACTAATGATTACTTATACCCATGCAAACTTACAACATCAGATAGGCCATGGATTCGTTGCCTACCTTTCGTGAAATAATTATGAAAGGGGACGGGAAGAGAATATATTACGCGGGTAATCTACAGGCTGCGGAGCTGTCGAGGATGGGCCGGCTCATTCGTACAGCGGTAGATTAGTTTTGCCAGGTGATAAATAGAAGAGTGGTTGAATGATTCGAGTCCAGTTCTGTTCCACGGGGAAGGCTAGTACCAAACGTGGGATTTTTTAAAACAGGAGTATCTAAAATTTGTTTACTTTCCCTAGGTTACTACCTAAAATTATTTTATATAGAATACATGTTACTAGAAATTTCAATAAATTAAAACAAAATAAATATCTTGATTTGAACGAATTATTTTTCTGAATTATTACTTATTTTCATAAGCCACGTCCCATTAATATTTTCAGGTCTTTTTGTGCTCCATTTATGTTGGTTTTAAATTATGTCATTTACACTGTCTTTCACTTTATCCACTTTAATCCATCACTAAATTCACTGTTATCTATGTTATCGAAATAAAAACATTTTTCTGTAATCGCTAATGTAATGCAAAGAGTAATATATGGAACTGGCGGAAAATTATAATTTAGCTTTTAAACGATTTGTACACATTACATTTACATTATACGTACATATCATCATTTGTACATTATTAACTCGCTACCTACATATATTTTTATGTCCAAGCCAACGATGAAATTCGTACATAAGTTTTGAAAAAACTCATTGGTAGAAGCCTACTTGGCGATTAAACTTGCATCTATCGACTCGAGTTCCGATCATCCAACCACTCGGTTACTTAGACACACGACACGCGCGACAAATAGAGACAATAACAGAAATTACAATAATAACATAGTCCCGAAAAACAAGTCTGTTTTCGCACAATATACTTTGACGCAGCGCGCTCGCTTACGTCTCTCAATTCCTTACTTACTGATCGTTTTATTTCTATTCTATGTCCTATAACAATTGTGTTACATATCACGAAATGAATTATTATTCTTCTCTATTTATTTCAATATCTATTATATCTTGAAGACGCAATAGCCGTGTTGGTAGTGACCCTGCCTTCGAAGCTAAGGATTGCGGTTTCGATTCCCGCTAGATGCAAAGATTTGTATGTTGAATATGAATGCTTGTAACCGAATCATTGACGTTTAATTGTATACATAATGTATTTTTTCTATGCAAATGCATACACTTATAAATTACTTGGACACTAAGGTTGCAAAAAACTCAGCGCCTGACGCAAATATGCTTCCGTGAAAATGTGGGTCGAAGGATGCCTTTTAGGATATGGGGAATTGTATAAAGGTAAAAAAAATAATTAATCTTGAGTGCCACGATTGCCACGCAGTAAAGGAGTAAGAGTATGTCACCTCTTTTCTTCACGTTGGTGTCGTAAGAGGAGACTAAGGTAAATAACCCATGAATACACCCATAATACTTTCGAAATAAAGCAGAATGTCGACGGGCAGCAGCGTAACACGTGGGAGGTTTCAGATACTGCGATCGCGAATTCCTTTACCAAGTGCTTACAACGAATCCTCTTTATGGAAAAGGACAATGTTTTGTTCTGATCAAGCTGTTATGTATGTATATGTATATGTATATGTATATGTATATGTATATGTATATGTATATGTATATGTATATGTATATGTATATGTATATGTATATGTATATGTATATGTATATGTATATGTATATGTATATGTATATGTATATGTATATGTATATGTATATGTATATGTATATGTATATGTATATGTATATGTATATGTATATGTATATGTATATGTATATGTATATGTATATGTATATGTATATGTATATGTATATGTATATGTATATGTATATGTATATGTATATGTATATGTATATGTATATGTATATGTATATGTATATGTATATGTATATGTATATGTATATGTATATCTCTTACTGTGTTAAAAATAAATTACCAAACATACAGTAATCATTAAAAATAAAAAATGCACTTTTTTATTAAATAACAGACAAGACAGTGTTATAAATAATAAAAATAAATCCCATACGGGAGAGGGTTTGTTATAATCGCCTCGCTTGGCAAGCGGACTAGCAGTAATTGATATTATCAAGGCTATTCTCTTAGTCGCTTCTCACGATAAGAAACGTTGTCCCGAAAATATCTTCGGTGGAAGCTGGGTCGAAGGGACTTAAATGTCTAGACTAGACCTCTGTCTACCCCTGTATTGGGGATTGCGTGAAGGGATTTTTTTTTCTCTTTTTTGTAATTAAGCTACCACAGTATAGACATATGTTCAGCAGAGAACTATCACATGCCGTTATGTATGTATGTATGATGTTTGCTCGTGAACGGGCATCATTGGTTACTCATCAGTTGGGTTGTTACCTCTTTGTACCTTAACCGCTTAAATAAACCTATATAATAAATAAATTATAAGATTTTGTACACTTTTCATTTGCTAGATAGATTTTTCATTTGTCTTGGTTATTTTAAAAAAATATCTTCACGCAATTTCACATACAAGGGTAGACACCTTTCATCGAAGATATTTTCGGGACAACGTGACAGGTGGTGAGCCCGTCGCCATCTTTATGTCAAAGCGGACGATATAATTCATACATAAGTTTTTGAAAAACCCATTGGTACGAGCATGCCACCACCATGATCGAACTCGGGTCTCTCGACTCAAAATTCTGACCACCCAACCACTCAGGTATCGTGACTTAAAAATATTTATTTACAAATAAATAAACAATACTTTTACAAATAAAAATATTTCTTTTACAAACTTACAAAAAAATAGTGTTGATAAATTGTGCATACATGGAAACGGGTTGGTAGAAAATAAACTATGGTTATGAATAACATGAAAGTCAGTATACCACAATCACGGTATACAAATAACTGCGATGGCCGAGTGGTTGCGTGATCAGGATTCGAGTCAAAAGACCCAAGGTCGATTACACAGGTGGTAGGCTCGAACCCATGGTCTTCATTTCAAAACTAATGTATGTTTTATACCGTTGGCTCGGTCATTAATACGGCGATAGGCTCACCACCAGTCACATTTGCCCAAAAATCTCTTCAGAAAACCTTTACTCGAGTCGAGAAGCCATCATTATATGTACCGCATAAATATTTTTTACAATATACTTAATAATAAATTACCAAACATACAGTAATCATTAAAAATAAAAAAATGCACTTTTTTATTAAATAACAGACAAGACAGTGTTATAAATAATAAAAATAAATCCCATACGGGAGAGGGTTTGTTATAATCGCCTCGCTTGGCAAGCGGACTAGCAGTAATTGATATTATCAAGGCTATTCTCTTAGTCGCTTCTCACGATAAGAAACGTTGTCCCGAAAATATCTTCGGTGGAAGCTGGGTCGAAGGGACTTAAATGTCTAGACTAGACCTCTGTCTACCCCTGTATTGGGGATTGCGTGAAGGGATTTTTTTTTCTCTTTTTTGTAATTAAGCTACCACAGTATAGACATATGTTCAGCAGAGAACTATCACATGCCGTTATGTATGTATGTATGATGTTTGCTCGTGAACGGGCATCATTGGTTACTCATCAGTTGGGTTGTTACCTCTTTGTACCTTAACCGCTTAAATAAACCTATATAATAAATAAATTATAAGATTTTGTACACTTTTCATTTGCTAGATAGATTTTTTCATTTGTCTTAGGATAAGTTCCTTGTAAATTCCATCGCGTCCGAGCAAATCGAGCGTTGATTGCGTGCGGCCCCGCTCCCGCATTCTTCACCCGACCGGTGAGGTGTGAACAACGTCCTGCGAAATTACTTACAGGAATTGAAATGAGCGGTTAGTGGAAACCTCGTGTTATAAATGCGAAAGTTCGTATGTATCTGAAACGGCTTGTTAATACACTGAGGCGTTACTTTGTGGAAATTCATTACTACAGAGATGTAAATATAAGTATTAAATATGTCATTAAATAATAGGGTGGGGAAAAAGTTTATTCACATTTTTTAAGAAACTTCACAATATTTTTACTTACTTACTTACTTATCTTCACGCACAATCCCTGACGGGGTAGCCAGAGAGAACAGATCGCCAAGTGTCACGATCCCTACATACCTCTTTCGCTTCTTTCTGATTCATCATCTTCATCATACATGCACGTCGAGGTATCCGAGTACTTGTGACTCGGTCTACCTCGACCCCTTTTAATGTTAACTTTCGCGCTATATATTTTCTTCACCATTCGGTCTTCACTCATTCGCCCAACGTGCCCAAACTATCGAAGCACGTCCTTATCAATTTTTGTGACAAGGTCATCTTTCAAACCTGCCATATTGCGAACCTCTTCGTTTCGCTTTCGATCGGCCATGGTAAGGCCGCACATTTTACGAAGAAATCGCATCTCCACTGCATTCAACATGCTTTTATGCTTCTTCTGGCATACCCAGATTCCGCTGCCATATAACAAAGTCGGTACCAACACTGCGTTACGTATTGCAAGGCTTGTTCTTTTCACTACGCCTTGCCTTTTGACTAACGCAGTCAGGGCACCATTGACTTTGTTCCCATCTTCCATCCCGGCTAAACGCACTCCCCAAGTATACAATTTCATTCAACTAATATTCACAATACTTTTAATGTGAATAAACTAACATTTAACTAAAATATGTAGGTACTATTTTGTTTAATAAATTTTTGGGATCTTGTTGGTAGATAAATGAAATACTGATCATAATACCAATTGATTTTGGCAGTCCTCTCCGCGATGTTAACCTGACACTGCTTTAAGAATTTGAAGAGACCGAAACAGGTGGAAATCTAAAGGTGCAAGGTAAGAATTATTCGGCGGACGCATTAACACCTCCCTGCCAAGCTCTCTTAATTTTTGCTGAGTAGCTAAATATGTGTGAAGTCTAGCGTTATCATGATGAAAAGCCACACCCCTTCCGTTGATTAATTCCGGCCGCCTTCTCCCAACTTCTTGCTTTAATCTTATCAGGTGTTCGCTGTAGAGTTCAGAACCTTTAGTCCTGCCTGGTGGTAACAGCTCATAATGAATAATGCCCTTCCAATCCACACACACACACACAGCATTACCTTGTTGCGAGTTAACCCGGGTTTCGTGAACAGTTAGTGAAGCCAGACCGGCTTTTGACCACGACCTTTTACGCACCTCAACCCCATAATTCTGGGGTGGGGTGGGAGGTCACTGTAATTTTTTCGCGGCTTGCGTTGCGTTTTTACCTTTTTTTGTAGTAAAATTTTAAAATGTATTGAATTTCTTTCAAAGATTATTTTCATTAGATTCACTCATCTTGGCAGAATGAAAAATAAATAGAAATGACACGTTTGACCTTGTTTGAATTTGTAATTATCTTCTTTAAAATTTAAACTTTTACTGACACCGAAACCAGCCAGATACAAACAGTTTAACCAAAGAGATTTTATTACAAGTCATACATACTATAATGCGAAAAGACTTTCCCCAACCTACTACAAACATAGACTTTTTTATTTAGATAGGGACAACATCGCATTCATTGCTTTGACTCCAAAGCACAATGCTGGAACAACGAAGGTACCACAAACAATCACAACCTAAACAATATAGAAAAAGTGTTTGTTTTATTTAACCAACCCGAAACTGGAACCCGGCATATCGGAGCTAGCAACACGTATGACCCCTCGTCCTCGAAGGTAATATAAATGTAAAATTAAAAGTACGTGTAAGTCCTTTAACTGAAAACGGCTAATTAACCGAGTCAGGCGTTCCTTTGCGAGACATAATTATTTTACAGATGTTATTATACAATTACATTGCACAATGGCAAATGTTACTTGGTTAACAGAAGAGTTAGAAGAAAAGCACTTTGAAGTTAGTGCATGTATCAATAGGGGTCGGGTTCTGGCTTGGAATTAAAGTTTAAAACTATTACCAGAATTTGTGAAACGAAATTTTATTTTAGGGTTTCTCTGTTATCAAAAGTAAAGTAATTTAAAAGTAAAATATACACTTATTTAATTATTGGTATTTGTATAAAAATGGTTTCATTTGCCGCCTCTGGAGTATAATAAGTATCATTTTGGGTGAACTAAGACAGGAACCTTTTTGAGACAATGTGTTTGATGGCGAGCCTATCGCCGTCTTTGCCTCCAAGCCATCTCAACAAAACGTGCTTATTTTGAAAATATTCCTTCTGGGAATCGAACTCAATTCTTCCGATTCGAACTTCTACCACCCAACGGATCAGCTATCATCGAAGTCATCATGAAGTCACCATGATGGCAGCCTGTGAAGGTCCACTGCAGAATACCTCCCTGTTGCGCACGTTTTACTGTAATCGGAATGTTTGCCATGCGGGTTAGCCATCGCAGTACTTAGACTGCACCTTAGACGCTGTTGTACCTCACTGAGAGGAGATGACATCATTCTTACGTCGATGCCACACGGCTCCATGTACGAGTGACCTGTACACTGGATTTCAAGGTGTTGCCATCTCTGAGGTCTCGGGTTAGATTCTCGGGCATTTCTACGTAGAAAAACGACTATGTATGTATGTATATACATAATATCAAAAATTTGCTATAATCATCAGGCGTGTTGGCGATCACAGTACCAGACAATTCGCTCTTCAGACACTGCTGTCCGGCATCGGTCGGTTAAAATTTATTTGTCTTGTTGAAGTGTGGATGTTTGAACAAAAAGAACAGTTTTTGATAAACTAAATATCAGTACTGTTTAATATTGTAAGGATCGTCCCGCCCCTAGCATATAGGAAAGTGAACACATTTTCAAAATCCGTTTCAGAATTTGCCTCGTGAATAGACATGGACATCAACAACTTGATGGACGAGTTATTTGTGGCCTTGCCTTGTGGATTGCGGGTTCAAATTCCGGAAGGGGCAAAAACTTTTTATTCAGAAATTTTGCGTTAAATTTTTTTAATAAATTTGTTGCAGAAAAGTTAAATTTGTAATGATTATAAGACTTACACTGTTTGTTATAAGCATTACTTACTAATCAGCCTTTAAAAGTCAATATGTCCAATGTTCCTTTCCTATAAGTAGCATATAATTTAACCATATAAATAATAATTTATCTTTCTCTTAATACTGTGGAGAGAGTAGTCATAGACCTAGATAATTTAGTCCTTTCGATCCACATTTTGGGATTAACTAGTCTCAACGCGCGTGGTTTGCAGTGACCAAGCCGAAGACAGAACCTACACGAGTATCGAATAAACTCGTCACTACGAGCCACGCTGCTAAGAATCCAACTCGGGTCAGCTCATTCAAATTCTGATCACCCCACCAGTCGGCTTTCATATAGAACATGTGGTAAAAAGCTGTATATATAATCACAATTTGAGTCAAATGAACCGAGTTAGAACCCCAGGTTCCAAAAGCTATGTAAACAATGTTTTGATAATGCTATTTCTTTAGTTAGCAAAACAAGTAACATAGATGAATTGTTTAAATTTGTTTTTTTATACATATAATCTATATAGATTTCTGTAATATCGTACAAGTAAATTATTATTATTATGATTTAAAAAGACTTATTGTTATGATTTTATATTACTTCACTGAAAGGTGGATGAATAGGACATAATTGTCTACACCTCTGTCTACCCCTGTATTGGGAATAGTGTCAAGATATTTTTTAATTTATTTACTAATAAGAATCTTTATTCTAATAGTCATGTAATTTAATTTTTAAATTACATGACTATATAATTATGTTAAAAAAAAGTAATATTTTTTATACTACAACATGTTATTACAAATTTCAATAAATTAAAACAAAATAAATATCTTGATTTGAACGAATTATTTTTCGAATTATTACTCTATTTTCAATTTATTCTTTCCAATTTATTACTCTATTCTATACTTTTTCAGTTTGTGTACGCAATCAATTTCAAAAATAAACCTTAAACTATTACTTTTGGATTCAAAATATTAAACACTAAAATTAAAAAACTTGTAACTTTTGGTTCTTAGGCAGTTTAACAAGTTTTACTGTTGAGGCATTATTAATTTTTTTATCGCCCTATTTATTTTAACATTGTTAATACAATCTTAAAATAAATAGGTCGATAAAAAGATTAATAATGCCTGAACAGTATGCAGGGTCGGATGTCAGGGTTGGATGATGTATGCAGGGTGGATTAGTCCCCTAAAGTGCCAAACCAATGCAATTTATCGGTTATTAGTGGGAATTGTTTATATGCTAGCAAAGAAAATAATAAAATATATTAGCTTTAGTTATAAATTTTCCACACATTTTCCAACATTAAGGAACATAGATACAAAATAGTCATGTCAGCTCACACTTGAGTAAAACTTCTTTAGTGACACGTGACAGGTAGTGAACTTTTCACTGTCTTAGCATCCAATACAATAATACAAACGTACATAAGTGTCGAAAAATCACATTGGTACGACCTTTCTACATTTCCTACGAATGAAGCCACATATACACATACATGCAAGCGTAAACGTGTCTGTAATCGTTAAAGCACTATTATTGATATCGCCGCACTCAGCGGGTTGACTAGATTCCCTTTACTTCGATATCTGCAAAAACAAAGCTTGTTTTTATGACAAATAATTATACAGTTCATGTGTGACACTTTATTTTCAGAAATATGATTTTTTTGAATTGAGGATAGTTGACTGGTTTTTTGGTGTCGCCAGCTTAGAAGTCCCAGGTCTATTCCCGGACGAATCATTGTAAACCGCTAATTTTTATACGTTGCCTCCGATCATAGTGTTTGTATTAACTTCGTTTTTCTATAAAGATAGTAAATAAGTAAATAAATACCTTCACCCAATTCAGGGATAGACAGAGGTCTAGTCTGGACAATTAAGACCCTTTGAACCACCTTCCACCGGAGATATTTTCGGGGCAACGTGACAGGCGGTGACCCCGTCGCCGTCTTTATTTCCAACCAGCGATGTAATTCGTTAAAATAAGTTTTTTTGAAAAGACATTGGTTCTCTCGGGTCTCTTGAATCGTAATTCCGACCACCCTACCACTTCTTTAAATTAAGTTTACACTTATAATAGTGTCATTAAATCAACAAATGGCGGAAGATGTCGCAATGCATTTGACATTTCTAGTAAGTAATGTTCATCGCAGAGTGTGCTTGGCTTCGTGTAATATAACGTTTGATATAAAATATAACAGCAAAGTTCAAACAATTATCTTGTAGGCTCATACACGCTGTAGTAGTGAATTAGTTACTTATCTTCACGCACATTCCCTGGCGGGGTAGCTAGAGAGAACAGATCGCCAAGTGTCACGATGCTAACATACTTCTTTCGCTTCTTTCAAATTCATTACTTTCTTAATACACGCATACTGCATCACACGTCTAGGCATCCAGGTACTGTAGTCCCTCCCATCTTCGAACAATTTGCTCTCATGGCCTTCGAGAGTTAGTCTCGGCCTATCTCGATACCATTTAATGTTAACTTTCACACTATTTATTTTCTTTACCATTCGGTCTTTACTCGTTACACGTATCTGTATTTAATTTGTTCCCTATTTTGTATATTTCCATTACGGTCTTTTAAAAGTCCACTGCAGGATATAATAGGACAATTCCACAAACGACATAACCCCTCCGCCATAACTAAGGATTTATAATACTAGGAATAGGATTTATAATAGAAGTCAGCTTGAATTTTTACTTCTATTTCTATTGACAAAGACGAAAACCTACTTCTTCCTTCACTGAATGACTCTTAACGAATTCACACAAGACGATTTCTACGGTACCTTTCCTATTGAAAATACGGTTTAGATTGCGAAATAAATACATTGAATCCTTGACATTAGTTGAAGCTGCCACTTTATGCTTCAAAACTTTACAAGTTAGGGTTTATGGTGAAAGACTTTCGTATAACAAAGAGTAAAATTACAAGACACCATAACCGAGTGATTTGGTTATCGGAATTCGAGTCAAGAGACCCGAGTACGATCCCTCGGAGGTAGGCACGGTCATGGCATGGTCATGGGTTCGATTCCTGGACGGGTCTGGGTATTGGTGGTATCATTTTTTTGTTTCCGTTTCCATAACAAAGCTACTTTTTTAGCTACTTACATTGTAATCAGAGCAATGTATGTGACGGTGTCCTTATCAATGTATCTATGTATATTAATTTTAGGAAACTTCTGAAATATTGTCCCTAAAATGTCCTCAGTGGAAGGTGGGTCGAAGGGACTTGATTGTCTAGACAATACCTCTGTCTACCTCTTAATTGAGAATTGCGTGAAGATATTTATTTGTTACTTATTTATTTACTGAAATATTCATATTGTTGAGTATATTATTCTAATGAGTATTTAGCGGCCAATTCGTGACAGTTTTAGGTTCAGGAAATTAAAATGTAATAAATGGTTGATGTTAATGGTCTTACGGCTTTATGAATTTTAGATCATGTTTTCGCTCAGCAAAGAAAATACAAATATAATTTAATGTTTTTCTTAACGCGGTCGCTAAAAAAAGAAAAAAGGAGGTTTTACTTTATAGTAAGCCGTATGAAATATAATATGAAACTTCGCCGTAAGATGATTATCTGTACTAGCTTCAGTTACAATGTCATTGAAAGGGACAGGCTGACCTCTCAGCAATAAAGATCGAAAAGAGTCTTCGTTCTAAGTAAGTAATTCTGTTTAACAAAAATGTCTACATTTTGTTGTGATATTAATGTCTATATTTAATTATATGGTCTCAATAGGGTAGTGGATCAGTGGTCGGAAGTCGAGCCGAAAGACCCAGGTGGTAAGTTCGTACCAATGGTTTTTTCAATACTTTTATATAATTTATATCGTTGACCAGGACAGTAAGGCGGCAGACAGGCAGACAGGCAGACAGGCTCACCAGCTGTCACGAAAGTAATTATTATTTCTTAAGGAAATTTAACTTAAAAAATTAAATTAAAGAACAACTTTCGATTACCATACAATAACATAGTTTCTTAATTAAAGTTACTCAACTCCGATGGAAAAGTATGTAGTCCGTAATAAAAAAATAAAGGTAGTGAAGTCTTAATAAAAATTGATTAAGTTGTAAAGAAAACAAAGCACCGGCCGGCATTTATGTGGAAGGTTCAACATAAAGAAAAAACAAACGATTGCCTGAAATTTTGTTTCTTTTACCTTTAATCATTTCCCAATACTTTTCTTCATATCAGTCTGTAAATGTCTACTGTAGGACATAGGCCTCTCCCAAACGGAAGAGTTCGCCATAATCTTCATGCTTAGCAGGCGGAATGACGATCGCAGTACTCGACGTCTCAAATCATGGACGCTGCTGTCACCTGTCTACTGAATTTTTGTCTTGCTCCGAGATGGCTATTGCGCCATCTGTCGGGAAACTATAGCATTTTCGAGATTTTTTTCTTAGTAGCCCCTGACAACACCCACGGGGCGAACTGAATGTGATCGAACGTTAAAGACTGAACTTATTTGAATGTGATTTGGCAAACAGATTTATTAATCTAATTTTATTTCATAAAATTCCCGGTTCTTGTGGGATAGAAGTTAAACACAGTGAAGCATTTTTATTGATTTTTAAGCATGCACTCTGGACTTTTTATTATTAAATTAATAAGCAATTTAAAAACTCAGCTGAAACGAGCGGCATCAAACCAACAACCTCTGTCCTACCGAGGCAGCGCTCTTACCTCCGACCCAGCGTGTACCGTACGCATAAGTTATATTTTTTTATTTCTCTTTCTTTTTACACGCTCCTCAGGAGTGTTGGTGATATCTGTCAGAAGTTATTCCAATTTCTAACTCAATGATTATATCTCTACAACTATGTAGAAATTAACACTGTAACGTAACGTAGTAACGTAACGTAGTCTAGGTTACGTTACCATGTTAATTATGTATTTATATTGAATCATGCTGGAGTATTTGTCATTAAATCAATGAGAAATAAAAATTAAATAATTTAATTGAAATATAACTTTATACAAAATCTTCGTGGATTTTAATTTCTAGTCTCAGAGGAGCTAGAGAGATATTTCTCTCTAGCTCCTCTTAGATTGGATCTACTGTTTACTGTGGGAAATTTGTGTTAATGCGCGGACAAAGTCGTCAACAGAATCGAATATGATTTTCGTTTTATATTCACGTATTCTTTACTACTGGGGTAAATAGAGATTTTAGTACTTCTGGCCCACATTTCACCAAGTTTAGAGGTATACGTGGTGTTAGGAGGCCGTTGTAGTGTTCAAGCCAATCAAATCAAATGGCATGTAAGTTTAAAAAACTTTACTGGTACGTAGTTTTGTGGTACATCGAAAATCGATTAAAATATAAAACAAAAATATAAAAAAATATCTTCACGCAATTCCCAATACAGGGGTAGACAGAGGTCAAGTCTAGACAATTAAGTCCCTTTTACCCACCTTTCACCGAAGATATTTTCGGGACAACGTGACAGGTGGTGAGCCCGTTGCCGCCTTTATGTCCAAGCCAACGATGAAATTCGTACATAAGTTTTTGAAAAACTGCCACCTGGGGATCGAACTCGGGTCTCTCGACTCGAAATTCCGACCACCCAACAACTCGGCTATCGTGACTTTTTTAAAATATAAAACAACATATAAATTATAAATAGCGCAAGTGCACACAGTTCGTTGTGTGCATTTGCGCTAGCCGGTTGTGTACCAGTCGTTCAGTTAATTAGTCAACTGTAATTTACTCGTGTGTGCGTGCAAAACGTATTCTAGTCGTCGCCTAATACGCTATGCCAATCGTTATAGAGCAGTGTGAAACAGAGCATACACAGCGTCGACAGTAAATAGCACTTTTGATAGAATGGAAAACGATCTAAACCTACCTAGATGTGATATACTGAGTGTAGATGGATCACTTATTGATAAAGAATCCCCACCGACGTATGTCACATTTCGTAAGGATATCAATACTAAAGAAACTTTTCGTGAAGAATTTAAAGCTTTCCAAAATACAATGCTGGTTATGCTGGAATCATGGTTTACTAAACAACAGGCAAGCGAGACGGTGGTGGCGTACTGATTGCCGTGCTTCGAGAACTACGACCAACTATATTACTTAAGGGTCATATAAACGATTGTATCGAACATGTCATGGTACAAATCCCTACATTGCACTCTAAAACTCACGTAATTAGTGCCGCCTACATTCCGCCGGGCTGTCGTGATGATATTTACTTGTCGCACCTTGACCTATTAGATAATGTTGTTACTGATTCTATTACTTCTGCGTTCTACATCGTAGGCGATTACAATTTACCTGACATTAATTGGCCTGATTCTCAGAATCAAATAGTCCCCCGACCTCCAAATATTGTCAGTTGACATATAATCGACTTTATATCTCTTAACAATGCTTTACAATATAACATATTGAAAAATAATCTTGGGCGTGTTCTAGATTTATTTATTTCTAATGTTCACTGTCAACCTAAATCATGTGCAGCTCTGTTACAAGCTGATAACTATCATCCTCCTTTTTGTATTCTTTCTTTTATAGAAACTTATTTGTCACGAATAAAAAATCGCCATGTTTCTAAAATTAATTATCATAAAGCCAACTATGAATTAATAAATCAGGAACTAAGTAAGATTAATTGGAATACATCAATACTACAACTCCCAGCTGAAAATGCTGTAGATGCATTTTACAATATTATATATGGCTTAATTAAATCATACATTCCTTCTAATAGATCAAAAAATCCTCCCTACCCTTCTATCGTG
>JAGSMR010000153.1:250000-271837 GCA_029286605.1 Sericinus montela
GGAGTTTTTCAAACAAACAAACAAACATAAAAAAACTATTCATGCAGTACCTATATTTAATTGTAATGCCAATCTTGCTTGTAATTTTAATACTTTATGTAATTAATGTTATGTATTAAAGTATGACATTTAACGGTGTGGTAACGAGATAACCCTCTTTAAAAATATCAAACCAAAATAATCAGACCGAAGATGGGTAGCAGCGTCTGATGTGCGAATAGTCTGTTACTGCGATCGCCAATCCGCTTGCCAAGCGTGGCGATTATGGCAAATGAAAGCCTATGAAAGAGGCCTATGTTCTGCAGTTGACTTTTAAGCCGTTATGTGTGTATCTATGTAAATGTCAACAGCGGGAAAAACGTCTCTCCTGTCAGGGTAGGTTTGATAGAATCGTTGGATTGGCGATCGAAATACCATACACCTTATGTTTTAGACGCTGCTGCCTGTCGCCGGTTGACTAAATTTTTATCTGGTATTGATCGAGATGATTATTCTGCTATCTCTCGGTAGCCAATTGTATTTTAAAAGGACGAAGGAAGGCCTCTGACGTAACCCACAGCTAGACAGGATGATGTATATTTTACGCCGTAAAAAGCTAGATTGTGGTTCCATCTTCCATCAACGCATATTATTATAATTATGCTTAATCTTCAAAATTCAATCTTCAAAAAAAACAATCACTCAAACTAAACGCATGCCATTCAAACTGTATTAACATTCTACTTATACGAGAGACAATGCAATTATTCTAAATGTTGTGCCAGTATGTATGAGTCGAGTCGCTTTGAATAGGATTTTGTTTTTGAGATATATTTTTATAGACATATATTTTAGTAGATACAAAAATAAGGACAACATCACATAAATTTCTCTAATCATGTAAGTAGCTTAAGTACTTGTATCCACACCCGAAACAGTGTAGAAAAAGTGGTTTTCTACATTGACCTATTCGAACGGTTTCTAAGCCCGGATCGTAAGTGATAGCAGTCACCCTATTGCGCGTCACAATATGAGTCGCTTATGCTTTGTCACTTTGACGAAGAGAATCGAAGCAAGAACAAAAACATAAGATGCGTCCAAAGTCAGAGTTGACATACTTTTAAATTCTTCTTCACGCACTCGAAACATAAAAATTTAAACAAAACAACAATTTTAATGGTCATAATTTTAATAGTATTATTAATTTATTAGAAACTTGTACTTAAATCGGCTTAACTCGTCCAGTCAACATACAAAAGAACTAGATGGATCTTTTTTTTACTTTTATATATTTTTTTTTCATTTTCCCAACACTGGGGAAGATAGAGGTTAAGAAACTTAAGTCTATCTGACTCCAGTACAAAAATCGGGCGCAAAACCCTTAGCCGGATTCGAACCCGTGGCCCGTAACCAGAGTCACTACCAATTAGGTTATCTATTGGGTCGGATGGACCTGGTTACTACCAGTTTTCAAGATACTTAAATACACTTTTACTTTGATTTTTTACTTTCCTTACCATAATCCTAGAATTTGGAACATCAACATGGAAAAAAATAAAGAATTTTCCTTAAGAAAGCAACTTAAGTCAAAGTAACTGACATCATGACAACAATACCCCTAAAAACTTTGTCGCCTTCCATTGTGTTTGTAACAGCTAGATTCATTCATTGGTTGTTAGGAAACTGTAGTAATTTTAGGAAAGTGAATGTTACAATAGATTCAGGTCAATGATTTAACTCCAGTTTCCTTTTGTTCGATTTTATTGGAATAAATAATATGAATATTATAGTTTTGGAGTTGCGATATTTATCTATAGCAGTTTTTGTCTAAATTGAATAATCAAATAGTACTAAAGAGCCACGATTGCCGTGTGGTTGGGTGGTCGGTTGGGTGGTCGTTCGACTTGAATTTCGAGTCAAGAGACCCGAGTTCGATCCCTAGATGGCAGGCTCTTACCATAGGATTTTTCAAAAACTTACTAATTATATCGTTGGCTTGAACACAAAGACGGCGACGGCCTCACAACGCTTTCATGTTGTCCCGAAAATATCTTCGGTGCAAGGTGGGTTAAAGGGACTAAATTGTCTAGACTAGACCTCTGTTTATCCCTGTATTGATAATTGCATGAAGTAGTACATAGTACTTTTGACCATTCTTCTTCAAGTAATTTGTTAACATGGCTTTCGATAGTAAGTTTCGGACTAAAATCTCGCTTTACCTTTGTCTTATTTGTCCTGTACCGTACATTATTATCAATCTGCCGCCCAACGTATAAACAGGACTGTGGGTGGTTGTTGGAGATGACTACAGAAAAATCTTAGAAACGGCAATTGCTAGCGACAGATTACAAACATCTCAACCACATCATCATCTCATGGATGAGTATCGTACAAATATGTTTTCATGTAGTCGCCAGCTCTCGACCTTATCTTCGAATTTAACTAATGAGATTCCGGAAATTTTATTCTTTGACGTAAATCACCGTGTTTTCGAAATTTGTCCAATAAATCATTTATGTGTCTTAAGTAAGTTGTTTAGGTCTGGTATTATTAAGGAAAAAAAATCTTCACGCCATTCTTAATACGCGTCTAGACAATAAAGTCCCTTCGACCTACCTTCCACCGAAGATATTTTCGGGACAACGTGACAAGTGGTGATCCCGTCGTCGTCTTTATGTCTAAGCCAACGATATAGTTCGTACATAAGTTTTTGAAAAACCCATTGGTACGAGCCTGCCACCCGGGAATCGAACTCGGGTCTCTTGACTCTAAATTCCGACCACCCAACCACTCGGCAATCGTGACGTAAATTTGAGAAAAAGTAAAAATAACTAAATAATTAATAAAACAAAGAAAGAAACTTCTTTTCATTCTTTCAATAAATTATAAAAACAAATAATTATAAAAACAAAATAGTATGCGATGTCATTAGTGGTAGCTGTTAATATATGAAAATATGTATCGACAATCGACAAAGTATTTTTTTTAGTAAACACGACATAAGCTACACATGATTTACAAAATAAAAATCAAAAATATTATTACAAAATATAAACTAAATTCACGAAGATTCAACGAATGCAAAAAATATGACAATAACAGTCGACGGTGTGCCGAGAAAACTTGGCTTAACCGCAAACCTTTTACATCGAGGTACGCCACTTTGTAACTGAATTGTCGAATATCTCGTTCCTCGCCGCAAATTTTGTTAAAGTAAACTCTAAAACTCGAAATGGTTGCGTGAAAATACTTTACCGCAAAATGTTTCGTGTGTTACTAAAATTCTTTGGTACATACGTTTTATTATTTTGTATATTTGGATCTTAATTAAGTTACAATTTTACTGTGCGTATAGCAAGTTGTTTGTGATGTCTATTGAATTTTTGGGTCTATATACAGTCCCGGTATTTTATTTAAATAACAGAGACATTTTACGTATTTAATTTACGTAATTAACAATGGAATAATGGAAACCTATCGATTATTTTTACCTATTTTTATAATGTTAATAGGATGAAAAGCGAGCTAACTAACACGGCTCCTACTACTACTACTAACAGTCCAACTAATGGCAGTGTAGACAGACAAGGCAAGGGCACTCACCTAGACGCCTCCTAGGCAGAGTCTAACATCATTAAAAGTTCTGTTGGGTGTATTTTTACCCAATTACCAACGCTTGTATACGGGTTTTAAGTTTAAAACAAAATAGCCAAGCGGGTTGGATGGATGGAATTCGTGTCGAGAGTACCAAGTTCAATTCCCAGGAAGAAGAGCCTACTGTTACCAATGATTTTTTTTTTCAAAATTTATGTCAGCTTAAATATAAAATTAGAATTAATTGACTCAGGTGTTACTTTGCGGAAAATTATTATTAAAGATATGTCAAATACAATGATATTGCACAATTCTGCACACATATTCTTGCATCTAATTTTATAATAACATCTCTATGTAATTTTTTTTTCAACTGTGGTTACAACTCCAAGTCCGTAATAAAATCCAATATCTACGCTAAAATATAGAGACCTGCTCAACTATGTGAAGTTAACTCGCCAGTCACAGGAACGAAAATCCTGTCGGGCTCACCCAGTTGATATATCTGAATCCACATTTATACGACATATTAAAGTAAATCGAGGAGACCGCCGCCGCAAATTTCATAGATTTTTGTCATTTCCAGCGACCATTGAGCAGAGAAATCAGTTTTTGCTATGCGAAACAGTAAGCTCACCAAACTAAAGGTGAAAACTTGTCTTACATTAACATGAATTTGTCAAAATGGCCTTTAAATATTCAATGATGATTTTTCTTCTATCTCTGTAATCTCTCTTGGCAAGCGCATTAGCGATCACAACATTAAACTTGGTCCTTCAATATATATACGAAAATATACATATACGTAAATACATTGATACATACATAGATACATACATGGATACATACATATACAGGAAAAAGTACACATACATTGCTCAGATCCCAGAGTAAACACCTAAGCACTTGTATTATGGAATCAGAAACAATGAAGGCACTACAAACACCCAGACCCGAAAAAGTGTAGAAAAATCTGTTATTATATATCGATATGAGAGATGGCGTCACCTTGAAATCCAGTGTGCATGCCACACGTCCATAGATGTCGTCAAAAACATGAATAATTTGTGTAAGTATATATGTATTTTTTATGTGTATGTATGTATAAATGTAGGTAAATATATTTCATATTCATGTATTATACATATTCATGTGGGGGTCATTGTAGAAGCGTGCTCGTCGCGACCCCTTCCAGCCCTTTTCAGGGCTGCAATTCTACACAGCTGCGCACCCATGCCAACGAGGGTTAGGGCGTCCCCCCAAGGCGACGCACACCAGATCGTCCCCGTTGGTGTGGAATGCAGCGAGCAAAGCGGCAATGGGGACCGCCACCCGTCACGCACAGCCCGACACGGCGGAAGGTGCAGGATGGAGTGCAGAGTTGACACGTGGAATGTTAGAGGAGGCATGAGAGATAGGATGAATGAGTTGATTAAACGGGATGGAAGATGTGATTTAGATGTGGACAGGCGTGTCGCTGCCGGGAACAAAGTCAAAGGTGCCCTGACTGCGTTAATCAAAAGGCAAGCCGTTGTGAAAAGTGCACGCCTTGCAATACATAACGCAGTGTTGGTACCGACTTTGTTATATGGCAGCGAAACCTGGGTATATCAGAAGAAGCATAAAAGCAGGTTGAATGCAGTGGAGATGCGATCTCTTCGTAAAATGTGTGGCCTTACCATGGCCGACCGAAAGCGAAACGAAGAGATTCACAATATGGCAGGTTTGAAAAATGGATAAGGGCGTGCTTCGATGGTTTGGGCACGTTGAGCGAATGAGTGAAGACCGAATGGTGAAGAAAATATATAGCGCGAAAGTTAAAATTAAAAGGTGTCGAGGTAGACCGAGACTAACTTTCGAAGACCATGTGAGCAAATTGCTCGAAGAGGGGAGGGTCAAGAGTACTCGGATACCTAGACGTGCATGTATGAAGAAGATGATGAATCTGAAAGAAGCGAAAGAAGTATGTAGGGATCGTGACACTTGGCGATCTGTTTTCTCGGGCTACCCCGTCAGGGATTGTGCGTAAAGATAAATAAAATAAGAAATAAATATGTATTATACAAATTTTCTATTTAATTGTGTCTCTATCATATTTATCTCTTCACCTACTTCATCTCATCTCTGCATCACCCAAAGGTAGACTGGTAGAAAATGCCTCAGGCATTAAATCCGCCTATACTCTGTTAACAGTATGAAGTTTAATAAATAAATAAAATTAACATATTTATTGGGCATTAAAATGCTGTAACTTATCATTAATTACAAATATTTAACCGAGAAAAAAACTGAACTTTATTCACTTGTACCCACGAAAAAAAAATATTTTAAAAATTAATTGTCTAGACCTTTGCCTACCCCAGTACTAGGAAAATGATTTTTATTTCATATTGATATTTTTTTATTTGTCAATTAACTATTTCCTAGATTTTTAGCTGTACACTTTGAATATAAATCAGCGGTGCTTAAATCGCACAAACTGTTGTTGCATACTGTAGTTGATTAAAAGGTTAGGTCAATTATTATTATTATAAGGTCAATTATTTTAAGGTCAATTATTCAATAAAAAATCAAACAAGACTGAAATAAAAGCACTCCATAAGCTTAGCTCTTGCAAAACAGAACCTAATCATGTTTAATATTCATTCAGCTCTCTGGTTTGATTTGTTAGGATCTAAAGATAACTCACATCATCATAACTTTCACGTTTAATAAGTCACGATAGCCTAGTGATTGAGCGATCGCAGTTCGAGTTAAGAGACCCAAGTTCGATCCCCAGGTAGGAGTTCAGGCGATATTAGCGGAACCAAACTGTGAAGCCAATAGGATAAAAGCCCCTAAATAAATAAAAAAAAAAGATCCCAGGTGTCAAAATTCATATTCCATCGTGTTTTCATTTATTCAAGAGCGATCCAATGTGTGTTCGATTTTTAAAACCCGATTTCCCGCAACGAGATGAATTGACAGACTTAAACGCCAGTCAAACTTTCAATCTTATTTTAATATCTTTACAGAAGCTGATTTGAACAAAATGTTTTAGATTTGAAGCTTACGGTGCAATATAATAACGTAAACATCCACGAAACGAGTACAAACATTCATTTTCGTGACACAAATCATTTCCCCTAGCGGGATTCGAACCCGCATCTTCGAAGGCAGGATGACTACGTCGTCCGATCGTCGTTATATCTAATTTTATGTATTTTAAACCGATGTTATAAATAAATTTAACGTTTGTGTATTCCTACTTCATGCGAGCTTCAACTGTATCAAATCTCACACTCCTACGTGCCGGAAATTTGTCATAAAAGGGATACAAAGTTTCCTCTCCACATATTAATGTATAAATGTTTGTAGCATTGACACAATATCAATCTCTGAGATAAAAGTTTTACTATACATAGAAAAGAACTCCAGTGTTTTGTCTGAAATCTAAAATACTTTAACTTGAGTAGACCCCGTAAAGCTTTGTATTGAAAGTAATTGTATTGAAAGCTCTATGGGGTCTACTCAGAATTAATTTAAAAGATTTTTGAAATAAGAAGTGTAAGAGCGCTTCAAATATGCTAAATAAATAGCTGTCTTTAAATTAATATCAGTTTTATTAAATTGTGACACAGGCATAGAAAATCGCGGTCACGATATGCAATTTTTAGAGAGCTCCTGACTCTATAGATACTAAATAAGACGTTCGAACAAATCGAATTTTTTTCGCATTAAAGAAAAATAAGTGCGATTAGAATAGAATAAAATAGTACGGGATTACTTAGAGTGTTTTCTTGATATACGTATTATTATATTATCGTAAAAGTGCAATATGATTTTATAATATAGGCCATTTTAAGACCTCAAAACTGCTTCATCATGACATATTAAGAGAAAAGCACTACCTCAACCGCTGCGCGTTGTGAAATCTGCAATAACTCTGCTCTTTTCTTTCCGAAAACGTAAAGTGGCTATTTTTTTCTTCCATCCAATCAAATATAATACCGGTAAAGCTCTAGGACTATGTCACCCTATGTCTCGTAAGAGGTGTTTAAGGAGTTGTAAGAAATAGCAATGGCTACAGCTACTGATAGATGATATTACTTTATAAAATCACAATAAAATAGGCAACAGGTGACAGGAAACTGCATCTGAAAAGCGAATTGGCGACTTTCAATGCCTGATTCCAATTCGCTTGTAATTGGTGGTTATCGAGATCCTCTTTACGCCTAAATCCTGTTGGCATATGCTCAGTAGTGGAGTATTACTGACCGTTATAAATGTATATGTTTGATACACACATTAATATAACAAATTTTCTCTTCATTAGTTTTTGATGAAGACCCTTACATCCACTTGTATAATATGTTACACAATAAAAAATGTTGCAAAGTTGTTAAATAGATTAACGATGAAAACTGGAATGATAGTTCAGTATATAGCTGTAACAAAAGCTGATGCGTGGCTCTACCACTGTTAAAACCACCACCTCTCCAATTTGATGGTTCATAGCTTATTTATGTTTTGATGAAGTCACAATAGCCGAGTTGTTGGGTGGTCGGAATTTCGAGTCGAGAGACCCGAGTTCGATCCCCAGGTGGCAGTACCAATGAGTTTTTCAAAAAACTTATGTACGAATTTCATCGTTGGCTTGGATATAAAGATGGCGACAGGCTCACCACCTGTCACGTTGTCCCGAAAATATCTTCGGTGGAAGGAGGGTCAAAGGGACTTATATGTCTAGACTTGACCTCAGTCTACCCCTGTATTGGGAAATGCATGAAGATGAAATGATCGCTAATCCGCTACAAGCATGGCGATTATGGCAAACCCTCCCGTACAGAAGAGGCCTATGGCCTGCAGTGGTCTTTTACAGACTGTTATAATTATATAATTATAAAGGTATCAAAAATTTACTTATGAAAATCATTAGCTTATGTTGTGAAATCTATTCATGATACATAAATTAATAAATAAAAATGTACTACATGCTTACAGTGCTTATCACAATTTACAAAAAAGTCCGAGGGGTTGTTTGTTTGACTATTACTGTCAAGTCACTGCATAAAATTAATGTATATTTTGAAATTTATCACAATAATCCCCGGAAAGCTTCAGAAATAAAATGGTCAAAAAGCAGCTGTGTAGATATTATTTTAACAAAATAATCTCTTAATGCAAAGGTTTTTACAACGAAAACATAACATTTAATATTTTCAGGCAGATGTAACCGCTTTGTTTACATATTTTTGTTTGATTAGCTTCCTCTCAGTGACAGGTCCAGAAACCCGACAATGTTATCATATAACAAAATGGCGGACTTAATGTGAAAAGACTATCCCTACCACACAGCAATCGTTATTATGAATTGTAATTTAAATTACAATTCATAGTAACGATTGCTGTGTGGTTGCGTGATCGGAATCGGAATCAGCAGGATCGTACCAATTGTTTTTTTCGTAAACTCACGGACGATTTGTATCGTTGGCTTCTGTTTACCCCTGTATTGGGAATGGTGTAAAGATATTTACTTATTTTTAAAACAGATAATTGTAATATATGCCATGGCATTGGCGACATCAATATGAAGATATTCCAAATTCCAGCTCAATGACTTATTGCTTATTTTGTTTTTGTTTTTTCTTTTTTTTCTACATTTAATTTATTACGTTCGAGGCATATGCAATATTTGTTTTCCTCTTTCTTTATTCCTTTCTGAAATTAACATCAAATCTAACAAAGTTTTAAAAGTGGTGTAAACCGTAGCGCAATAATCAAGCTAATTGAAACTACACGAGGAACATGAGATTTACAACCACGTGTTCATAACTCGATCCTTGCTATAGACAGAGTTTAATATACAGATGGTGTGAAAGCATTTGAAGCAGAGTTATAACATAACTTGAACAAGTTTCGACATATCAAATGAATGTGAAAATTATTCGTTTTTAAAAAGTGACGTCCGCCGAGTGGTTGTGTATTCGGAATTTGAGTCAAGAGACCCGAGTTCCATAGGTAGTAGCTCGTGAAAATGTTTTTTTTTTTTTTCAAAATTTATGTACGATTTATATCGATGACTTAGCCATGAAAACGGTGACATGCAAAACATTTTTCGATGAAGGGCAGGTCGAAAGGACTTAATTGTATATACCCCTGTCTACCCCTGTATCATGAATTGCGTGAAGATATTTATTATTATTCTTTTGTTGTATATTCGGTGTCGAAGCGCCTGTGTAAATAAAATAGTTATAAAGCAGTCGCGCAATTACAAGCAAAGTACTTGCATATTTGCCGGTACATGAGTATTATTTTACTATTTTTATTAACTTTTTTCCTTCTTATTGTAATTACTGAGTTTAGAAAACGGTCGATTAAGCTTGTACTGATTTTTAATTCTTATAAAGAGATTTTACCCCGCAATTTTTTTTATAGAAAAATGTGGCAAACGAGCAAGTGGCTCACGTGATGGAAAGTGATTTCCGCCGCCCATGAACACCCGCAATTCCAGAGGCATAGCAGATGCGTTGCCGGCCTTAGAGTAACTCCCCCCCCCCAAATGGGGGAGGGGGGGGGGGTGTGAGGGCTTCTGGTGGTGGTGTAACCTCCGGTTACCTGCACTCACCAGACAAAACGCAGAAGTTTGTTAGACTTCTACTTCACGCCGGTATTCTGTGAAGTCGTGGTACTTCCCCGGTCGAGCCGACATTCATCCAACAATAAAAGCTGTTGCGCGGCTCTACCACTGTAAAATCATGGAAAAGACGGGAAATTGTGAATGGAGAAACTCCTGTTCGCAGGGTTAGACTGAAGCGTCCCCCAGCTCCGTGGATGTCCGAGGACGTAAGGATGGCAATGACCAGACGGAATCGAGCATTCCACATATTCAAGAGAGATCGTAATGAGCAGAACTGGTTATGTTTTAAAAAGGCTAGAAACAGATGCACTCAGATGGTACGAGCAGCTAAACGCCGTTACTTCCATAATAGCATAATCAATTCTTCTCCAGCCGACATTTGGAAATTTCTTAAATCTGTTGGTATTGGAAAGCCAACCATCTTGGATTGTGGTCCTTCTCTATCACTTGATGATATCAATCACTATTTCGCTTCAGTTCAAGCAATGGACCCTAAATTAAGATTTGGGACTTTACCTAAAGTCCCAAATCCCACCCTTCCAAATCACTTTCGTCCTATGTCTATTCTACCCTTTCTATCTAAAATTCTCGAAGCCTGTGTACACAAGCAAATTTCCTTATTCATAACTAAAAATAGCCTACTGAGCTCTTATCAGTCTGGTTTTCGCTGTGGTCATAGCACCACCACCGCCATAATCAAAGTCACCGACGACATTAGAAGTGGCATGGAAGGTAAGAAGGTTACGGTGTTGGTGCTAATAGGTTTTTCAAACGCTTTTAACACAGTTGATCATCATATTCTACTTTCTATCCTCTCTCACTTCAAGTTCATACCCACAGTCTTAGAATAGTTCTCTTGTTATCTTCGTGGACGTCAGCAGTCAGTTCATGTAGAAGATAACAAATCTTCTTGGTTAGATGTTGAAACTGGCTTTCCACAAGGCGGTATTCTCTCTCCTATTATTTTCTCAGTTTTTATTAACTCAATCACCTCTGTAACGATTAAAAAAAAGATTTTGCTGAACCAAAATCAGAAGCAGCAAAATGCATAGTTGCCATAGTCATGCATCATAATGATTTTCTCTTGATTGAAATATTTTCATTGCATAAACCTATTTTATATGGCTTCTTTTATATAAGGTATAATAGCTAGCTAGCATATCCGAAAAGGACTTAAACCCCTAAATAAATAAAGAAAGAAAACGGATCTCTTGCGTAAAGCGGATTGACGATCACATTAACTTGCACCTCATACGCTGCTGCCCGTCACCAGTCTGTTTATATTATCAAAGCTATTATTTTAGTTGCCACTTACGACACCTAAGAGAAGAAAGACCCTGACATTAAGACGGCGACGGGCTTAACAACTGTCACGTTGTCCAAGATTTGAAGATGAGACTAAATAAATTTATTTGTGTACGTTTTGCTACCCCAGTATTGGTAATAGCGTGAAGACTATTTTAACTAACTTATGGCTTTACTTAACGGTCAGTAAAAGTTCACTGCAGGACAAAAATATCTTTGGAAACGACTTAAATGTCTAAACCTCAGTTTACCCCTGTATTGGGAATAGCGTAAAGATATTTTTTACAGTACTAGGAATATGCGTTAAAATTAAAAAAAAAACTGGTGTATTATGTCCCTCTTTCCATTCGCTAACGGCAGCTGCATGAACAGCGCCTATCACAAACATGTCACGAGTCAGGCTTTCGTCACTCGAATACAAACCGGCTCCCTTCCCTCGAGTTTTTATTACGCCAATCTGTCGTTTTATTTAGTTTTTTTAATGCGATGACGACCCTATGTACAAATAACGTACATAACAATTTTTATGGTGTCGCCAGCTCTGAAGTCGTTGGTTGGACAACCGGACGGACGATGAACAATGAGCAGAAATCTACTATCCAATATAGTTTTCTACCTTGTCTCGGGTCTGGTTGGGTGGAACTTTCGTTATTTCCAATTCCGTAACACAAGTGCTTTTTCTACTTACTTCGTGATCAAATCAAAGGATGTGATGTTGTCACTTCCTGTCTATGTATGCGTATATAATTGGTACAAGTTATTTGTACTCCAACTAAAGTAAGACAAAACAGTTGATGCATTTTTGTTAATTTATTTTTCGATTTTAACCTTATATAAAATATATAATATATTTAAGTAGTACTTTTCCATCTTAATATTTCATTTAAGTTCCTGTCCATCCAAAGGTTACCTGGAAGATAACATCTTAACATTAAATATACAATTTAAATGTTGTAATAAAGTAAGTAATTAAAAAATAAAAGTAAATAATTAAAGTCACGATAGCCGAGTGGTTGGGTGGTCGGAATTTCGAGCGAAGAGACCTGAGTTCGATCCCCAGGTGGCAGGCTCGTACCAATGGGTTTTTCAAAAAGTGATGTACGAATTTTATCGTTGGCGTAGACATAAAGATGGCGACGGACTCACCACCACGTAGTCTTGGAAATATTTTTGGTGGAAAGTGAGTCCAAGTGCCTTAATTTTCTAGACTAGACCTCTGTCTATTCCTGTATTGTGAATTGCGTATATGAATCGACTGTATATTGTATTTATTAGATATAATCCGACAAAGGAGGTAATAAATTTCTGATATTTGAGACAAAGTGCTAAAATTCCGTATATTACTGAGAGACAAAGTGCTAAAATTCCATATATTACTATAATTATAATAGTATAATTGTTTTACTTAAAAGGTACTAGTCTTCATCGAGAACTTTTCTTCCCCAACGCCTGTCAGTTCTACGAGCTATGTGACCGGCCTATTGCCACTTCAACGAGCTGATCCTTACGGCTATGTCGGTTATGATATCGGCGTTACGGATTTTATCACGTAGAGAAAAACCGAGCATAGCCCATTCCATGGCACGCTGAGCTACTTACAAATCTTAGACGGCTGCCTGTCAATGGTCTACCGAATTTTTCGAGACATTAATCCAGCATCCGTCGGTAGCCAAGGTCACTCTTATGCATCAAGGTCATTCTCTTAATCGCTTTCTACGATACCCCAGTGGGTATAAAGGGGGTGATAAATTCATACGCTGTAATCCCTTGGCAATCTTGCATGCTGTGATTGAATTGATTGAGAAGGATGCTGCAGTCATTACCTAATATAATATATCTTCACACCATGTCAAAGTCTGGAGTAGACGGAGGTCCAGACAAATAAGTACTTTTGTCGCACCTTTTACCGAAGATATTTTCTGGAATTGTGACAGGTGGTGCACCTGAAGCCAATTTCGATCACCCAACCATTCGGATATTGTAACTATTACACTATAGAGATACATTTTTTTTATATAAAAGGGAGGCAAACGAGCAGTTGGTCTCGTGATGGTAAGTGATTACCACCGCCCATGAACACCCGCAATACCAGAGGCATAGCAGATGCGTTGCCGGCCTTAGAGTACCTCCCCCCAATTGGAGGAGGGGGGGGGGTGAAGGCTTCTGGTGGTGGTGTAACCTCAGGTTACCTGCACTCACCAGACGAAACGCAGAAGTTTGTTAAACTTCTACTTCACGCCGGTATTCTGTGAGGTCGTGGCACTTCCCCGGTCGAGCCGGCCCATTCCTGCAACAACAAAAGCTGATGCGTGGCTCTGCCACTGTGAAATACATAATATTAGATATCCATGCTCATATCATGAATATATTTATTATTTATTTATCTTCACGCACAATCCCTGGCGAGGTAGCCAGAGAGAACAGATCGCCAAGTGTCACGATCCCTACATACTTCTTTCGCTTCTTTCAGATTCATCATCTTCTTCATACATGCACGTCTAGGTATCCGAGTACTCTTGACCCTCCTCTCTTCGAGCAATTTGCTCACATGGTCTTCGAAAGTTAATCTCGGTCTACCTCGACACCTTTTAATATTAACTTTCGCGCTATATATTTTCTTCACCATTCGGTCTTCACTCATTTGCTCAACGTGCCCAAACCATCGAAGCACGCCCTTATCCATTTTTTGAGACAAGGTCATCTTTCAAACCTGCCATATTGCGAATCTCTTCGTTTCGCTTTCGGTCGGCCATGGTAAGGCCGCACATTTCACAAAGAGATCGCATCTCCACTGCATTCAACCTGCTTTTATGCTTCTTCTGGCATACTCAGGTTTCGCTGCCATATAACAAAGTCGGTACCAACACTGCGTTATGTATTGCAAGGCGTGCACTTTTCACAACGCCTTGCCTTTTGATTAACGCAGTCAGGGCACCATTGACTTTGTTCCCGGCAGCGACACGCCTGTCCACATCTAGATCACATCTTCCATCCCGGCTAAACGCACTCCCCAAGATCCTGATTTACCCAAATTTCGCACTTCGTTCTTTCTTCGTCCCTTTCAAATACCAGAACCTTAGTTTTATTAGCATTCAAACGGAGACCATTAATTTCACATTCTTCTTTCATACACGTGACTAATACCTGCAGTTCTGCCTCTGATGGTGCTATAAGCACTGCATCATCAGCATAAAGCAGACAATTTACTTTTATGTCACCCAATTCCACACCCAAACAGCTATCTTTCAGCTTCTGTAAACAGCCGTCGAGATACAGTATGAATAGCCAGGAAGACATGACACAACCCTGTTTTACGCCCGTTTGGACGCTAAACATGGGTGACTGGTCATGCCCTACCCGCACACAGGCTTTACAGTCACAGTAAAGTGACTGCACAGCCCTTAGCAATCGACCATCCACACCATACCCCGGCAACAGTTCCCTCATTTTCTTCCTTACAACCTTATCAAATGCTTTCTTAAGATCCACAAAAGCACAGAAAATCTTCTGGTTAGCAGCCAGAAGCTTCTCCGTGATCATGCGGAGAGAAAACATTTGATCCGTGCATCCTCTTGCAGGTCTAAATCCGCATTGTGCCTCCCATAGAAATCTTTCCGATTTATCTTGCATCCTACGTGTCAAAACCTTCGAGTAAACTTTACTTGCTAAACTGGTCAAGCTGATCGCCCGATAGCACCCGCAGTCATAATGTGAACCTTTACCTTCATATAAAGGCACAATGACCGCGGATCGCCAATCATCCGGAACAGCCCCCGTTCGCCAGCACAAATTGCACAGCAGATGAAAGCTGTCCCAGACGCGTGGCCCACCATACTTGACCATTTCAGCAGTAACTCTGTCTAGTCCCGCAGCCTTACCACATTTCAAACTTCTAATCGCACATTCAATCTCTTTCATACTGATGACCTCAGTGTCAGCGAGGTCCGAGTCTGGCGTACCAATCACGGCGTCACCCCCGGATCCCTCACTAAGATCATCACACGCATACATCTCTCTATAAAATTCGCTCCATCGCTGCATGACGTCCGATTTTTCTGAGAGGACGTCATTGGTTCCCGAAAGCACTTAATTCATTCTTAAGGCTGTCGCACCACTCCGGGTGCTTCTAACCTCTTTCCAGAAGAGTTTGGAGTTCTCCTAGAAGTTGTGCGACAACCTTTCGTCCGCTTCCATTCTACTCCTTTCACGCACTTCCTCAATCAATGCTTTCGTGTGAACTTTCTGGAGCTTATATGTTTCTTTCCTCTTCACTCTCATATCCTTATCACTACTAGAGGCCAAGTAGTCTAACCATGCTTTCTTCTTATTATTTACAGCTTCTTTCACTTCGTCATTCCACCATGCATCACCCTTTTTACTACTACCTCTTTTCACAGTTCCACACACGTCTTCCGCTGCACTAACCATTCCATCTCTAAGGCTCTGCCATATTTCTTCCACACATTCTTTCCTGACACCAATGCTGTCCAGCTTTTCGGCTACCCCTGCTTGATATTTATCCCTAGTGTCCGCTTCCTGAAGCTTCCAGCTTCGGATGCTACCGACCGACTGTGGTTCCGGTATCGCCGTCCGGTGGCGCCAACCCGCGAACAGACCCCTAAATCTAGTAATCACTAGATAGTGATCCGTTCCCAGGTCAGCACCCCGGAACCCTCGCGTATCCATCACCTGTTTTCGCAGTCGGTCATCCACCAGGAATAAATCGATCATACTTCTCTCATTCTCTTTTGTTCTAGTATACATATGGATTTTCTTGTGACTAAACATAGTGTTTGTCACAAGAAGACCCTTTTCCTTGCATACAGCTAGTATAAGCTTGCCAGCATCGTTAACCCTTTTATCGCCAAACATTCCATGCACCGACTCGAACCCTGGCCGAGCGGTACCAACCCATCCATTCAAATCACCACATACAATAATTCTTTCGTTTCCTCTAACCAAGTCTAGAACTTCTCTTACATTCTCCCACAACTCCTCCAGCTCAGCTCTGGACGACGAAGCCACCGGCGCATAAACAGCCAAAAGGAATAACTTCGTCAGTCCCAATTTAAAGCGAACCCAGAGAAGTCTCGAGTTCACAACCTTATATTCAGTCATAACATCGACCAACCGAGACGACAGCAGCACCCCCACTCCCTGGCAGGCGCTCTCGCTCTCCGGGACTCCGGACCATAGAGCTAACGCCCCGCCAGGGAGCTCTTCAGTACCGCTGCCAGTACGGGTCAATCAGTACGGGGACGAACTGGTGTGCGTCGCCTTGGGGGGACGCCCTAACCCTCGTTGGCATTGAACATATGTCATTTAGAGAATGGCGATTTAGTCGTCACTTAATCATTTTACAATGTGTCCCTTACGACTAAACAAAGTAAAATTACATGGATTATGTATCCATATATGCTTTATATTATAAGTATTACATTTGTATATGTATGTATATGTATGTATGTGTATATGTATGTATGTATATGTATATGGGTATATTATGTGTACGCCCTAAGTTTGCCTATTATGTCTGTTTTTCCAAAGTGGTTCTGCTGGAAGATATTTCACTTTTTGGAATAAGCTGTACCCTTGTGCAAAATCTTTGTTTCATTTTTATAAAAACAACTTTTTGTGTGTACATAAATTTATAAAAAAATAATTAAATAAAATAAAAGGCGCTCGTAACTCGGGTTAGTTACACGATGCAGATGAATTAATAATTGATAACAGCGCGGCACGTGAGTGCAGTGCAGTGGGAGTGAGTGGTTAAATATTCAGTACTGCGCCCCGGCACTGCGCTTGTACTTACATTGAATGCGTCACACTTTCGTAAAAAAATATTTTCACGCAATTCCCAATACAGGGGTAGACAGAGGTCTAGTCTAGACAATTAAGTCCCTTAGACCCACCTTCCACCGAAGATATTCTCGGGACACTTTCGTTCCCTTGTAAAAACTGGCGTCACGATGTTTGTTAGAAAACGGGGTCAGTTGGTCTCTTGTTTAATTTTGTTGTATTTTATAACTATCTAGTTGCCCCCGCGGCTTTGCTGTAACGCTTAATGCGGAACGCAAATTATTTATCTAAAATAAAGTTATTCAATGTTACACCATATACCTTTAGTTATCTGTCAGTGAGAGTCCGTTAAAGTCGTAAGACAAAAAAAATATTTTTTATATAAGTACCGTGTATACTTTCATATGCATTAAATGCACAAAAAAGCTATTAATTTAAAATTATAAACAGACACTGATTTAATTCACATGTATATATGATATATGTGATATTATCATTCCTCCTAACTAAGACTCTTCCTGACGATCCGACAGCGGTGTTAGTAGTGACTCTGTCTTCAAAGCTAGCGGTTACAGGTTCAAATCCCGCTAGGTACAAACATTTGTCTAATGACTATGACTATATTGATACTGGAGTTAATAAATATATGCACGTTTATAAATATATGCACGAATATTTATTTTATGGACCTAATTATAATGTACCATCAGCTTAGCTACAAGACGGCGATAGGCTCACCAATGCTTACGTTGTCCCAAAATAAGCTTCAGTGAAAAGTGGGTCATCATTGTCTAGACTTCTGCATACCACAGCATAGAAAATTGCATGAAGAAAAATCAAATCTATGGCTGTGGGTGTCATAAGAGGCGACTTGGAGAAAATCTTTGAAATTAGTTGTCTATTAGCTCAAGCGAAAACATGTGATAAAGGTATCCCGCTTCATTCCATTTAGTAAATTTGTACATTAATTATTTATATCAATTTATCAGTGCATCAGTTAACCTTTTTTCTTTCCCAGTGAACCACACACGTGCTGGTAAAAAGGTGGATTTGGTCAGTTTGGTCCCATTGTCACCACGTTAGGATCATAAGACAGGATAGAGATGGACTACCCGTCACGTTTTCTTAAATTAACTTCGGTAATAAATTAACTTCGGTAATCCAATACATGGATAAGCCAGAGGCCCATTTAGTTCTTTCGATCCTCATTTTACCAGAGCTTATTTTAGGACTACGTGAAACGGGTCATCTTTATGTCAGAGCTGACGATATATCGTATATAAGCTTTGAAAAAACATGATGGTACGAACCTACCTTCCTGGGGATCGAACTCGAATCACTTGACTCAAATTATCACCAGACCACTCAGCTACCGTGACACTGGAACATCATCTCATGATGATGTTCCAGTGTCACGTGTGATATCTTTACAATATCAGTATCGTTTTAATTTGTATTTTAATATTACCCTTCCTTCGTAGAATAGAGACGATCAATCTACACAATAACATCTTTTCAACAAACAGGTGGTTTTCGTGAACCTTGAATTAGTTATTGCTTGTAAGTTACAAAGGGTCTCTATGAAATTGGAAATTGTTCAATCAGTTTGAGACAAAGTCAATCTATTCTGTTTAAGTATCGTCTACTCCGAGGAGCTAATGAATGGCCGCTTCAATAACTAATACATACATAGGATAAGTACAGCAACAAATGCATTGATCTGACCTCAAAGTAAGTAGCTAAAACACTTGTCGTATGGAATCGAAAACAACGAATAAGAGTGCCCCCCTCCCCCAATTCTGGGGGAGGGGGGCACTCTTAGGGAGGCAACGCATCTGCTTTGCCTGTGGTATTGCGGGTGTTCATGGGCGGCGGTAACTTACCATCACGTGAGCCACCTGCTCGTTTGCCTCCCTTTTCTATAAAAAAAATCTATTGATATCTCACACGATGCACTTTACGATCTTCCTTTAATGTGACTCCGAATTCAATGTCTGAAAGATCAATGTAGATGCCCTATTTTTCTACATTGTCTCGGGTCCGGGAGTTTGTGGAACTAACATTGATTTCGATTCCATAACACAACTGCTTTAGCTTAGGTTACTTAAACTTATGTGTTTACTTTGAGAGCCGAGCAATGTATTTGATGTTGTCCATATTTATGTATGCATTTAAGTATGTATGTATGTCCACTGCGGGGTACGGGACCGGCTTTTTAGGAGGGTTTGGCTTAATAAAAACGCTTGGCCAGCGTTTTGGTGATCGCAGATCTGAAAACATCGCACCCTGTTGTCTGTGACCGGTCTGTTTAATGTTGGTCAAGTATTTCTTGAAATGTTTATTCTATTCTACTTTTCGAGATGGGGAAACGCCTGCTATCTATCGGTAGCCATTCCTATTTACTAGACTTTGCCCTCAGTCGCCTCGTACGGCCCCATCGGGTAGAGAGGAATTTGTTACAAAACGTACTCCTGGGCTTCATATTGACAGAAAGGGACACTTATATGTAATTGTGATATAGAAAGAATGAGATACTGTTACTGTATGAAGCCAATTTAAGTCAACGTACCATATACCACGCAACGAAAATGCTGTTGCCCGTCACTGAGCTGCTTACTTTTAGTCTGGTATATACGAGATGGTTATTCCGCCTACTGTTTGTAGCTACAGTCATTGAAAATAAATTTTCAAATGCTTTGAAAGCTTTATTTTCAAAGCATTTTCCAATACTGGTATAGTTGTATATTTACATTTGAGTTCTTTTGTTCCGTTTTCCATTGGAGCCTATTTAGGACAATGCGATAGGGATTATCGCCGTCTTAGAGTCTAATCCAAAGATACATTATACTTTTATAGATACATATTTACTAGTAAAAATACTGATATAGGTATATTAATATCTACAACTCGAGTACACGCATATATACACATCATTGCTTTGCCTCTAGCTAAATTCGAACCCGCAACCGTTAGCTTCGAAAGCAGCGTCAGTAGCAAACAGACCAGTAGCAGTGGCCGGGTCGTCCACAAGCAAACACATACAACAATTAACAAAGAAACAAAGAAGCGAAATTAATTTTTAAAATTTTTGTACAACTTTTCGTGTCGTATCGGCAAACGTTAATCCCGCGGCATTTCCTGTACAAATTTAATACATTTTTTACAGGTCTTTACTCATAGAATGACATACATAATGACATTTTGTTACCGTAACACATCTGTGGTCCTGGTTTAGTATGTTATTACGTCGAGGCCCGAAAATTTTAAAAATGATAAATGCGTATTTTTTTCTATGTTGTGCTTCATTTAAGCCATTACAAATTATTATGGTTAGTTTAAGCCAAAGGCTTCAGCGTCACAATCAAAATAAAAATACTTTTATTCAATTCAAGCTTGTCTTGACTTTAGGTGTATTAAATTTAGGTCTTGTAGCAAAAAAAATATTTTTTAAATTATTGAATCACCTTCATAAAAAAATACTAAAAGACATTCTTATCAAAACTCACGAAAACATTAATTCAAATGAAATATTCTAATAAGAACTACTTACTAATGGGATTTATATTGGTGCCGAGTGCTCTTCACACACAGTCCCTAACGGGGTAGCCAGAGAGAACAAATCGCCAAGTGTCATGAACCTTACATACCTCTTTTGCTTCTTTCAGATTCATCATTTTCTTCATACATGCACGTCCAGGTATCCGAGTACTCTTGACCCTCCCCTCTTCAAGCAATTTGCTAACATGGACATAGGGACTTATGTACAAATGTACCACAACTACCAATAAGCGCATATATTATGTAAAGCAGGATGTAGTAAACAGATTATGTAATGTTGGTTTTTAATTGTCATCGCGGTATATCTGTTGTTAATTGCTATGCTCTTACTTCGTTTTTGTAAGTTGATTCTTAATGGTTTTTCCCAGCGGTGGCTCTCTGCGCGAGCCATGAACGATTGTATAAGAAGTAATTACTTCACAGGCGCTCAAGCTTCAAACGAGCAGTTGTGACGTTATTGGGCACGGTTGTGCCCGGAGCCCGGGCGCTCGTTGGTGCGTTATATTCACTCAAGACTTCAGCACTAATTGAAAACACTTTTATTGTAGAACCTTTGTGGTATTTATAAATATGTTATGATTAAACAGAGAAATTTAACTTATCAACTACCATTCAGAAAAATTTCACAATTATTTTTAAAAAAATGGTTAACATAATTTTAAAAATCTTATTTTATAAATTTAAAACGGCGATAACAATTTGCCAATACTTTGTCGTATCGTGGAAATTATTATACCGCCATCTATTGTCACCTTGTTGTTATTGATTGACATGTGCATATTTACATGGACCCCTATACATAGGTATACTGTTACCTCTACATACACCATTACATAATTGGAGAACTTTTTCCTTAACTCTCTTCTTTTACTAACTTTGTTCTTACTTACTTATTTATTTATCTTCACGCACAATCCCTGACGGAGTAGCCAGAGAAAACAGTTCGCCAAGTGTCATGAACCTTACATACCTCTTTTGCTTCT
>JAGSMR010000154.1:0-20000 GCA_029286605.1 Sericinus montela
AGGGCCGTAACAGGATCACCCTTCATTGTCTAAATAAGATGCGGCGGCGAAAAGTTAGCCAAAAAACTTCATTATCTGGACCTTTACCTCTAAAGATGAAATAAGAACTCTATTAAATTATCTATTAAAGAAGTTTATTGATCTCGCAAAGAAGAAACAGGCGAAAACGGAGTATCTGTAGGAATGTCTATCTATGTATGTGTTTATTATATTTGGTTATATTGTGGTATTTTTCGGCTACCTCAGTATTGGGAAAGTGGTTAAGGAGAAAAAACTATTATTATTACTATTATTGTGTACTAGTAGATTCCACTTATAAATCATGGGATAGATGAGTTATACTGTTAGAAGGAATGCAGACAGCATAACTTTAAATCTGATAATTTGACCCTATGTACTTTGCACAATAGTATCGCCCGATATAATACAGAAATATAGGTTCATGCCGGAGGAACGTGCTAATAATTACATATTTTAATAATTTATTTTATTAATCTTATATACCACCTCCATGGGCAGAGTAGCGTATATATTATTAATGTAGGGAGCTTTTACGTTTTTGTTAACAATGTGTTTCTATTTATTCCCTCTTTTTTTAAATAACGTCAAAAAAAAGACTAAATTGTCAGGTAGATAGGTATTGTAGCATTAATAGAACAATTGAGCGTTGAAATATTTAATTGTTGTCAGACTGGTGGTGGGCAACAGTGTCGGAGTTGACAAAGTGAAAGGTATCTAGTACAACAACTCAAATCAAATTATTTATTTATCCGAAATAAGAGCATACATTTGTTTATCTATAGTAATTTTGAATCTTCCACCGTCATGTGAGTTTCTACCGGAGAAGCATCAGGCAGAACAACTGACAGAAGCCTACATTGTACATTAGTTTCTTACAGGTTGTTATGTGGATGTTAGCATTTCAATCTTTTCCTAAATGTGGTACAAATCGTCTACTGTATTTATGGGTTAGAAAAGAACCGATTCTGTTGATGATATATTACAAAACTTCGCAATAAATAAAGAAACGATCTTTTTATACTTTAACATACTTTTCCGAAACGAATTAACAAGTAACTTTTTAGGTTTAGTTTCTTTGTGCACTCGTATAAATAAGCAATTTACGCAGGATATATTTCAAACCCAGTCCCATTGGCAGAAACAATAAGCATGTCAATATTACCTAACAAGGAACATTTTCGGAGTTGTTTAAACTTCTCGCACAAATTTTATGAATTGATACGAAGTTCTACCTGTTTGTGAATATGTTTGGTGTACATATCATAGACTGAGTGCAAATATATTCTGAAATATAAGTTTATAGTTAAAAAAAATATCTTCCGCAATTCCAATACAGGGTAGACAGAGGTCGAGTCTAGACATTTAGAGTCCCTTCGACCACCTTCCACCGAAAGATATTTTCGGGACAACGTGACGGGTGACCCGTCGCCGTCTTTATGTTCAAGCCAACGACATTCGTACATAAGTTTTTGATTAACCCATTGGTGCGAGCCTACCAACTGGAGATCGAACTCAGGTCTGATGACTCAATTCAAACCACCCAACCACTCGGCTATCGTGTAGTTGCAGATGGATAAAATGGTGCTTCAATAAAGTTATTACAATTTAGGTTTTTTTGTTTAATAACATTTAATTTTATTCCTACAAATTCATTTCTTAACTATTAAGGTACGTTAATTACTGCTCAGCTTACGACTTTTTGTTAAGAATGTAGAATTATAAAAATTATGTATACGTTGTGTTACTTGTTTATAGATTCACTGATATAATCTCATATATCTCTGTAGACTCTCGATTTTCGAGTGGTAATTTAGTTATTATTCCTTAGTATCCTTGGAGCTGAATTAAAATTCAATCCTCAGGAGTTTTATTTCAATTTATGTATGAGTTGTATTTTGGCTTGAATACTAAGATAGGCTCAGCACCTGACACTTTGTGCCAAAAATAAGTTCGGGAAAACATTAAAATGTGAGTTGAAAGGACTTAAAAATTGTGTTAGAAATTCATGAAGTTAGAAAGAAGAACAATAGAAGAGGTAATATGGGCACTTAATATTCCATAAGAATGATCGTCTAAAAACGCATGCACAATCGATATACCCAGACGAATCACATCTAGTTATTACACACCATATCGTAGTTCTGTCATTGGTTATTGTTTGAGAGAGAGCATGCATGACTACCGTCTATAGCTGGTCATGAGTCCTACAAGTAAATTCTCGTAGTAATTCCTTGGTACCTAAAGAAAAGGGTGATATATTCTTGTAACTTAATAAAATAGGTGGCATATTTCCAAAAATACATATTTTTTGTGTTTTGAAGAAAAAGTAGTATATTTTGTTAATAACGAATTCAAACATATTCAAATGACTAGCTTTCTTTCTACAATATATTTAACTTGAATTCTTTGGATCAATGTATTAGGTAGCTTAATGTCAGATTGGCTTCCATTATTTGCTAAACCAACGTCGTGTGAACGCTGTGACGTCCATTTTCAGACCAAATTATTTGGAGAATATTATTTACTCGCTTTGTGATCATTGAAAGTTAATTGTTATTTTATAAATATGTGATGCATCATCGCAATTATATATTATTTACATACTGTGACATAAATGCTTTAAATATTATATACGCGACCGTGAAATAGTTCAAAATGCAAATAGTACTTCTAATATGAAACATATTCTATATTATAATATATTGAAATTTCACTAACATAATGTATCATTGTAGTCCATTAGTTGAATCAATGAATGGACAGATATAATAGAAGAAGTTCTAAATATACAAGTGTGCATTAATAGAATATGAAGTGTTTATTATTGTCTATGTATTTAAAATTATATATCAATGCGTGTATATATGTGTTGTTACTTATGTGTGTATTTAAGTGTGTATGTATATATATATATATATATATATATATATATATATATATATATATATATATATATATATATATATATATATATATATATATATATATATATATATATATATATATATAAATTTAAATAAACCGAATGAATATGAATGAATAAGCAAATAAATGTGAATAACCTCACTAGATTTTAGAGTATGTTTCGATTTTGGGCGTAGCATAGTATACCATGAGTATTCCGCCATTTCATGACTGATAATGAAGATGAGACAATGTATGAGAATTTACATAACTGATTGACACTACATTCTTATAATATGAATCGTTACAGACAATCTTCCAGAAAAATAAATGTTAGAATTGGGCGTGGTTTGATGCTGTTCCTCTTAGCTCAGGGCAAATAACATTTTACTTCACATATATTTCGATATTAAGGATACAAAAACCTCGGGGAGCCACGAAATCCTATCGTCTTTTTTATCTTTATGCATTTCCTATTACAGGGGTAGCCAGAGTTCTCGATTGTTTAGTCCTTTCGACTCACATTTTACATGAGCTTATTTTCGGACAACGTGACTTTCAAAAAACTCATAGGTTCGAGCCTACATGCCGCCTGGGTATCGAACTCGGGTCTTTTAGCTCCGATTCTGATAACTCACCTACATATATGGCTGTAATCCTCTACATACTATAAAAGAAATCATAAAACTTTTTTTTATAAAAAAACATACAACTGAATTGAAAACCTCCTCCTTTTTGAAGTCGATTAACAAAAATAATTAAAGACTATAGAATCGATAAATTTATTTTATTTATCTTCACGCACAATCCCTGACGGGGTAGCCAGAGAACAGATCGCCAAGTGTCACGATCCTACATACTTCTTTCGCTTCTTTCAGATTCATCATCTTCTTCATACATGCACGTCTAGGTATCCGAGTACTCTTGACCCTCCTCTCTTCGAGCAATTTGCTCACATGGTCTTCAGTTAATCTCGGTCTACCTCGACACCTTTTAATATTAACTTTCGCGCTATATATTTTCTTCACCATTCGGTCTTCACTCATTCGCTCAACGTGCCCAAACCATCGAAGCACGCCCTTATCCATTTTGAGACAAGGTCATCTTTCAAACCTGCCATATTGCGAATCTCTTCGTTTCGCTTTCGGTCAGCCATGGTAAGGCCGCACATTTTACGAAGAGATCGCATCTCCACTGCATTCAACCGGCTTTTATGCTTCTTCTGGCATACCCAGGTTTCGCTGCCATATAACAAAGTCGGTACCAACACTGCGTTATGTATTGCAAGGCGTGCACTTTTCACAACGCCTTGCCTTTTGATTAACGCAGTCAGGGCACCATTGACTTTGTCTCGGCAGCGACACGCCTGTCCACATCTAAATCACATCTTCCATCCCGGCTAAACGCACTCCCCAAGTATACAATTTCATTCACCTGTTCTAGACATTCCTGATTTACCCAAATTTCGCACTTCGTTCTTTCTTCGTCCCTTTCAAATACCAGAACCTTAGTTTTATTAGCATTCAAACGGAGACCATTAATTTCACAATCTTCTTCATACACGTGACTAATGCCTGCAGTTCTGCCTCTGATGGTGCTATAAGCACTGCATCATCAGCATAAAGCAGACAATTTACTTTTATGTCACCCAATTTCACACCAAACAGCTATCTTTCAGCTTCTGTAAACAGCTGTCGAGATACAGTATGAACAGCCTGGAAGACATGACACAACCCTGTTTTACACCCGTTTGGACGCTAAACATGGGTGACAGGTCATGCCCTACCCGCACAGGCTTTACAGTCACAGTAAAGTGACTGCACAGCCCTTAGCAATCGACCATCCACACCATACCCGGCAACAGTTCCCACATTTTCTTCCTTACAACCTTATCAAATGCTTTCTCAAGATCCACAAAAGCACAGAAAATCTTCTGGTTAGCAGCCAGAAGCTTCTCCGTGATCATGCGGAGAGAAAACATTTGATCCGTGCATCCTCTTCCAGGTCTAAATCCGCATTGTGCCTCCCATAGAAATCTTTCCGATTTCTCTTGCATCCTACGTGTCAAAACCTTCAGTGACTGCCCCGCTAAACTGGTCAAACTGATCGCCCGATAGCACCCGCAGTCATAATGTGAGCCTTTACCTTTATATAAAGGCACAATGACCGCGGATCGCCAATCATCCGGAACAGCCCCCGTTCGCCAGCACAAATTGCACAGCAGATGAAAGCTGTCCCAGACGCGTGGCCCACCATACTTGACCATTTCAGCGGTAACTCTGTCTGATCCCGCAGCCTTACCACATTTCAAACTTCTAATCGCACATTCAATCTCTTTCATACTGATGACCTCAGTGTCATCGAGGTCCGAGTCTGGCGTACCAGTCACGGCGTCACCCCGGATCCCTCACTAAGATCATCACACGCATACATCTCTCTATAAAATTCGCTCCATCGCTGCATGACGTCGATTTTTCTGAGAGGACGTCATTAGTTCGAAAGCACTTTATTTATTCTTAAGGCTGTCGCACCACTCCGGGTCCTTCAACCTCTTTCCAGAAGAGTTTGGAGTTCTCCTTGAAGTTGTGCGACAACCTTTTCGTCCGCTTCCATTCTACTCCTTTCACGCACTTCCTCAATCAATGCTTTCGTGTGAACTTTCTGGAGTTTATATCTTTCTTTCCTCTTCTCTCTCATATCCTTATCATTACTAGAGGCCAAGTAGTCTAACCATGCTTTCTTCTTCTTATTTACAGCTTCTTTCACTTCGTCATTCCACCATGCATCACCCTTTTACTACTACCTCTTTTCACATTTCCACACGTCTTCCGCTGCACTAACCATTCTATCTCTAAGGCTCTGCCATATTTCTTCCACACATTCTTTCCTAACACCAATGCTGTCCAGCTTTTCGGCTACCCTTGCTTGATATTTATTCCTAGTGTCCGCTTCCTGAAGCTTCCAGCTTCGGATGCTACCGACCGACTGTGGTTCTGGTATCGCCGTCCGGTGGCGCCAACCCGCGAACAGACCCTAAATCTAGTAATCACTAGGTAGTGATCCGTTCCCAGGTCAGCACCCGGAACACTCGCGTATCCATCACCTGTTTTCGCAGTCGGTCATCCACCAGGAATAAATCGATCATACTTCTCTCATTCTCTCTTGTTCTAGTATACATATGGATTTTCTTGTGACTAAACATAGTGTTTGTCACAAGAAGACCCTTCCTTGCATACAGCCAGTATAAGCTTGCCAGCATCGTTAACCCTTTTATCGCCAAACATTCCAAGCACCGACTCGTACCCTGGCCGAGCGGTACCAACCCATCCATTCAAATCACCACATACAACAATTCTTTCGTTTCCTCTAACCAAGTCTAGAACTTCTCTTACATTCTCCCAAAACTCCTCCAGCTCAGCTCTGGACGACGAAGCCACCGGCGCATAAACAGCCAAAAGGAATAACTTCGTCAGTCCCAATTTAAAGCGAACCCAGAGAAGTCTCGAGTTCACAACTTTATATGCAGTCATAACATCGACCAACCGAGACGACAGCAGCACCCCACTCCCTGGCAGGCGCTCTCGCTCTCCGGGACTCCGGACCATAGAGCTAACGCCCCGCCAGAAGGTGACTCGCTAGTACCACTGCCTTCCGCTTGGTCTCCGACAAACACACGACATCTAATTCTCTTTCTTTCATTATTTCAATCAACTCATTCGTCTTATCTCTCATGCCTCCTCTAACATTCCACGTGCCAACTCTGCACTCCGTCCTCCACCTTCCGCCGTGTCGGGCTGTGCGTGACGGGTGGCGGTCCCCATCGCCGCTTTGCGCGCTGCATTTCACACCAACGGGGACGAACTGGTGTGCGTCGCCTTCAGAGACGCCCCTAACCCTCGTTGGCATGGGTGCGCAGCTGTGGGGTGCAGCCCTGAAAGGGCTGGCAGGGGTCGCGACGAGCACGCTTCTACAATGATCGATAAAGAAATCGAATATAAATATGAAAAAATGTGAACGATCTTACTGCTATTTACTTTGTGCGTCCTGCTGTAATACGAGTATTTTCCTCTATTCAGAGGCCGGAAACCAAATTATTTTTGCAGAAGTGAACGAATTTTTCATGACTTGTTTAAATATAATTAAATTATAAACTGAAACAAATCATATAGTATTCTGCGTTGGTCTGTTTTGTTTCTCTTTTTTGCCCTGTTTGTATTTTTTCCTTTGCTATATTTCAACAATACTGCAACTTACAGCTGTCTAAATAAGCTAAACTTTAAGGAATAGAATTCCCGGGGGACCAAGATTTATAGGCTGTCCGAGCAAGACCGACCTGTTTAATTTTGTATAACACTCGTAAATTTTTGTTGTTTTCGTGAATAGGTCTTGTCCAACAATGAACTTGGCGAAGATAGATGAATCTTCACAGATCCATGAGTTTATTGTGCAGGTGATTTTTTTTAAATCGTAGTTTATTTTGATTTCAAACAAGTTGAAATTGCAAATTTATACCATTTATGACCATCTATTTTTTATAAATTATATTTTAATGAGTGTTACAAAACATACATAACGACCTACTAAAGTCCACCGCAGGACATTCCGCCTCTCCCAAGGGAAGGATTAGCCAAAATCTCCACGCTGGACAGGCGGATTGGCGATCTGGTACTGCGTACCAGACCACTGGCACTTCAGACTCTGCTTCCAATCTTCGGTCTAATCATTTTGGTCTGACATTTTTAGAGATAGATATCCCGCCATATATCGGTTGCCATTAGGATATTCTAGGCTCTTTCCTTTAGACGCCTCTTACGACAGCCCCTGGAAGTAAGGGAGTGGCAACATTCTTACACCGTTACCACACGGCAGTTAAATGAGTGTTAAGTATTGTGTATTTACAACAATTATTTTGCAAGGGTATATTTTTTAAATACATATGTTCTTTTCTTACCTTAATTTATATTAAAAAAATTAATTTTTTTGACTGATATGTCAAATTTTATTTTTCTATTCAAGCAAGATGAACGACTAGTATATATACGACGACTACGATATTAATATTCAGGGATAATCACTGAATATTAATAATAAAATAGAGTTCAGTGGTTTAACAATTAAAGCAATAAAAAATATGTAATATATTCAGTCTTTTATGAAACAAACCAAAATATGAGGCACTTGAGATTGGTAAATACTAGTATTTCTTTTACTACTCGTTTGTTAATGTAAGAATGTTTAAAATAACTTACATGTGTTAATGTTTATAATTATGAATGGTTTGTAATTATTTACAAAGAAAAGTAATGATGTTTTATGTCGTTATTTTTCTAAGCTTACTATAATGTAATATTCTTATACTGCTGCTGGAATTATAAGGACATGTGTCTGGTGACACTTTGAAAACCGGTGTGTTCCGTGTACACCTATAGTGAATTCGCTACAATCGTTCCTGATTCTAAAATACCGCGCCACGTAGGCACTGCTGTCCGTAATCGGAATACATTATATTGGCTAGGTCTAGTCTAGACAATGCTATTATAAGTTCATCTCTTTTGCCGGTTCTTAGGACAACCTTACCAGGAAAGGAGAAACAGATCTCAAAATTTGACTCAACCTCTTCTTTTTCATATCTTAATATCATGTACTAATGCCATTTTTATTAATCCGGCTCTAAATCAGTATCTGTAGGAATGTGTTTCTATCTATGTATGTGTTTTATTATATTTGGTTATATTGTGGTATTTTTTTTCGGCCTACCTCAGTATTGGGAAAGTGGTTAAAGGAGAAAAAACTATTATTATTACTATTATTATTATTACTAAGTAGATTCCACTTATAAATCATGGGATAAGATGAGTTATACTGTTAGAAGGAATGCGGACAGCTATAACTTTAAATCGATAATTTGACCCTATGTACTTGCGCAATAGTATCGCCCGATATAATACTGAAATATAGGTTCATGCCGGAGGAACGTGCTAATAATTACATATTTTAATAATTTATTTTTATTAATCTTATGTATACCACCTCCATGGGCGAGTAGCGTATATATTAATGTAGGGAGCTTTTACGTTTTTTTATTTAACAATGTGTTTCTATTTATTCCCTCTTTTTTAAAATAACGTCAAAAAAAGAAGACTAAATTGTCAGGTAGATAGGTATTATATGATAATAGAACAATTGAGCGTTGAAATATTTAATTGTTGTCAGACTGGTGGTGGGCAGCAGTGTCAGGTTGACAAAGTGAAAGGTGTCTAGTACAGCAACTCAAATCAAATTATTTATTTATCGAAATAAGAGCATACATTTGTTTATCTATAGTAATTTTTGAATCTTCCACCGTCGTAATGAGGTTTTTCTACCGGAGAAGCATCAGGCAAGAACAGCGACAGAAGCCTACATTATGCAGTAGTTTCTTACAGGTTGTTATGGATGTTAGCATTTCAATCTTTTCCTAAATGTGGATACAAATCGTCTATATTTATAGGTTAAGAAAGAACCGATTCTGTTGATGATATATTACAAAAACTTCGCAATAAATAAGAAACAATCTTTTTATACTTTAACATACTTTTTTTTTCGAAACGAGAATTAACAAAGTAACTTTTAGGTTTAGTTTCTTTATGCACTCGTATAAATAAGTAATTTACGCAGGATATATTTCAAGCCAGTCCCATTGTGAGAAACAATAAGCATGTCAATATTACCTAACAAGGAACATTTTCGGAGTTGTTTAAACTTCTCTCACAAATTTTATGAATTGATACGAAGTTCTACCTGTTTTGTGAATATGTTTGGTGTACATATACATAGACTGAAATTGCAAATATATTCTGAAATATAAGTTTATAGTTAAAAAAAATATCTTCACGCAATTCCCAATACAGGGGTAGACAGAGGTCGAGTCTAGGCATTTAAGTCCCTTCAACTTCAGGACAACGTGACAGGTGGTGAGCCCGTCGCCGTCTTTATGTTCAAGCCAACGACATTCGTACATAAGTTTTTGAAAAACCCATTGGTACGAGCCTACCAACTGGAGATCGAACTCGGGTCTATTGACTCGAAATTCCGACCACCCAACCACTCGGCTATCGTGTAGTTGCAGATGGATAAAATGGTGCTTCCAATAAAGTTAGTACAATTTAGGTTTTTTGTTTAATAACATTTAATTTTATTCCTACAAATTCATTTCTTAACTATTAAGGTACATTCAATTACTGCTCAGCTCGACTTTTTGTTAAGAATGTAGAATTATAAAAAATTATATGCAGATTGTGTTACTTATTTATAGATTCACTGATATAATCTCATATATCTCTGTAGACTCTCGATTTTCGAGTGGTAATTTGAATTATTATTCCTTAGTATCCTTAGACTGAATTAAAATTCAATCCTCAGGAGTTTTTTTTATTTCAAAATTTATGTATGAGTTGTATTTTTGGCTTGAACACTAAGATAGGCTCAGCACCTGACACTTTGTGCCAAAAATAAGTTTCGGAAAACATTAAAATGTGAGTTGAAAGGACTTAAAAATTGTGTTAGAAATTCGTGAAGTTAGAAAAGAAAAAGTGTAATAGAAGAGAGTAATATGCGGCCTTATCCTTCCATAAGAAGGATCGTCTAAAAACGCATGCACAATCGATATACCCAGACAGATCACATCCTAGTTATTACACCATATCGTAGTTCTGTCATTGGTTATTGTTTGAGAAGGCATATGCATGGCTACCGTCTATAGCTGGTCGCGGAGTCCTACAAGTAAATTCTCGTAGTAATTCCTTAGTGTACCTAAAGAAAAAGGAGTGATATATTCTTGTAGCAATAAAAATAGGTGGCATATTTCCAAAAATACATATTTTTTTGTGTTTTGAAGAAAAGTAGTATATTTTGTTAATAACGAATTCAAACATATTCAAATGACTAGCTTTCTTTCTACAATATGATTAACTTGAATTCTTTGGATCAATGTATTAGGTAGCTTAATGTCCAGATTGGCTTCCATTATTTGCTAAACCAACGTCGTGTATTGAACGCTGTGACGTCCATTTTCCGAATGATCTATTTGGAGAATATTATTTACTCGCGCTTTGTGATCATTGAAAGTTAATTGTTATTTTAAAAATATGTAGATAATAACATCGCAATTATATTATTTACATACTGTGACATAAGTGCTTTAAATATTATATACGCGACCGTGTGAAATAGTTCAAAATGCAAATGGTACTTCTAATATAGAAACATATTCTATATTATAATATATTGAAATTTCACTAACATAATGTATCATTGTAGTCCAATCATTGAATCAATGAATGAACGAATATAATAGAAGAAGTTCTAAATAGATAAAAGTGTGCATTAATAGGAATATGAAGTGTTTATTATAGTCTATGTATTTAAGAATTATATATCAATGCGTGTATATATGTGTTTATTTACTTATTTATGTATACACATATATATATATATATATATATATATATATATATATATATATATATATATATATATATATATATATATATATATATATATATATATATATATATATATATATATATATATATATATATATATATATATATATATATATATATATATATATATATATATATATATATGATTGATTATGACATAATGATTGATTGAGATGAATGAGATGAGATAGAATGATGTGTGAGGAAAGAGGAGACGAATGGCGTACGTGAAAGGAAGAAGAAAGTGATAAGACGAAATTAATATTCTAAAATAGTAAAAGTGAAAATAAAAGACTGAAGTGAGTTGAAAAACCAATTATTTCATTTAATCAGGATAATCCCTACAAATTTTGGGGGCTCGTCAGGATCATCCCAAAATTTTTACGACGTGACCGGCGTGGTTTTTCATAACCTCAAAGACGAAAAGACGAATAAACCAAAGAAGACGATACAATCACAATGACGACGGAATCAGAAAAGACGACTGATAAGACGGAAAAACCGGAGAAGTTGTTTGCAACCTATTTAGACGGATTCTACAACATAACCAAATTCAACGGCGATGACGATACCTATTCTGCTGTGAAGTGGGCAGAAGACATTGAGGACAACGCAGAAATATTCAATTGGACACCTCAGCAGCAGCTCATTATTGCAAGAAGATCACTAGAAGGTACAGCAGCACTATGGTTAAAGACGGAGAAGGTGTTCAAAGGCTTCAAAGAACTGAAAGCGGCATTGTTACAAGAGTTCCTTGAAAGATCAACAGCAAAGAGATGCATGAGCTGATGGCAGCTAGGAAGAAGGAACCTGGTGAAACCTACATGCAGTACATGCTAAAGATGAAGGAGATGGGCAAGCGCGCTAGGTTCAATGACAATGTGGCAATACAGTACATTGTTGAGGGCATTCAAGATAGTGAAGTAAACAAGACTATACTTTATGGCGCTGTTACATACTCAGTACTCAAAGATAGATTAAAGCTGTATGAACAAATGAAGGAGAGGTCAGAGGCTAAAAGAAGCTCTGCACCAAAGGAGACCAGCGAGCGACAAGGTTCGAGACGACCAACGACGAGTGGCAAACAGCAGACAGGTGGTCAGCAGCGGAGACGGTGCTACAACTGTGGGGAGAATGACCATATGGCGAGCGACTGTCCCACAGGAATCAAGTGTTTTCGCTGTAATGCATTCGGACATTTGAGTAAGCATTGCAAAGTCGAGGTTCCACAATCCTCCGCTAGACGTGATGGCGCTGTTGGCAGCGGAAGCGGCGGAAATGCATTCAAATTTGGCGGCGCCGGGTGCCAGCCAATAAGACGACGCCTCGAAGATTCGACCAACCAAACATGAAGCCGAGGGCGGCCATGTTTGCAAGTGATTGTCAAAACACGACAACAGCCAATGAGGAGCGAGAGTTCACGTTTGACAATGAAAACGGAGAACATGGCGGAATGTTTCACATTCAAAACAATAACAAAGACGAGTTTAAGTTGAAAGTGCAGAAAAAACCCATGAAAATGATGGAAATGTGTGGTTTTCAAGTCAAGACATTACTAGACACAGGATCATGTGCGAATCTAGTGGCCGACGACCAGTTTATGGCGTTTAACATCGAGAAATACGACGACAACTTGACAACGTGACGATCGACGGAGAGCTCTACGAAGACGTGACATTCCATGTAGTGCCTAGAGACTGTATGCCGTTTACGGTTATTTTAGGGCAAGAATTTCTGAGTGAATTAGTGATGGTGTTATGTGATGGAGAGGCGAAGTTGTACCCGAAAGATGATGAATGGTGGAAGAGAGTTGATTGTTTTGCTAACCAAATTGAGTTAACAGGTTGTGCAGCAGGTGTAAACACTCGAGAGCAGGTGGAGCAAATGGTATTGCATTACAAACCGTGCCAAACTAAAGAAGCACCAGTACAATTGAAGATTGTGTTGAAGGACGACATCCCAGTTGCCCAACGCCCACGACGGCTGGCGTTGACGGAGCAAAAGTTAGTGGAAGACCAGGTAGAATAGTGGATAGAAAGGCATTGCGCGGGTAAGTTTTTCTGAATATGCTAGTCCCTGGTGTTGGTCAAGAAGAAAGATGACACTACTAGAGTCTGTGTCGACTACAGGCTACTAAACAAGAAGATTCTTAAAGATGAATTCCTTTGCCAATCATAGATGACGTGATTGACAAACTGAAAGACAACAAGATATTTAGCGTATTAGATCTCAAAACGGATTTTTTCATTTGAAGGTGAGCGAGGAGTCAGTGCCATACACATCATTTGTGACGCATCATGGGCAGTTCAATTTCTGAGGGCACCATTTGGATTGACTTCATCGCCTAAGTGTTTCATGAGATTTATAACGATTATATTCAGAGATCTAATAGCAAAGAATGTGATGATGATATTTATAGACGATATTATTATTCCAGCAATCAGCGAGGTCGAAGCCGTGGAAGGACTACAGCAAGTTCTGAATGTGGCAGCTGATTATGGTCTAGAGATAAATTGGAAGAAGGCAAGGCTTTTAAATGAAGAGATTGAGTTCCTAGGACATCGTATCAAAGACGGAGAAGTACGACCCAGCCGTGAGAAGATAGACGCTGTGTGTAGACAGGTGATGAGTTTTATTGGATTAACTTCATACTTCAGAAAGTATATCAAAGACTACGCAAAGATTGCAAAACCATTGACGGATTTACTCAGAAAGGATGACAGATTTAATTTTGGTGGAGAACAAAGATGTGCGTTCAATGAATTGAAGCAGAAGTTGAGGACAGATCCAGTGTTGAAGATCTATAATCCCAGACTACCTACGGAGTTGCACACAGACGCATCTAGCCAAGCTTTAGCCGCAATACTATTGCAAAGACATGCCGATGGTGACCTACACCCAGTACACTACATGAGTTATAAAACAAGTGATGCAGAGAGCCGGTATAGCAGCTATGAGCTAGAAGCATTAGCTGTTATTCAAGGAGTGAAGAAGTTTAGACAATACCTGTACGAAGTACACTTCAAGATAGTGACAGACTGCAAGGCATTCGAAATGACACTGAGAAAGAAAGATTTAGCTCAAAAGTGGCAAGATGGGCTTTGTTTTTAGACGAGTATGATTTCGAAATAGAGCACAGAGCAGGAACGAAGATGAAGCATGCTGATGCACTGAGCAGAAACCCATGCGTGCTAGCTATAACAAGCTTACATGACGAGATGAGACACAATCAAGAATCAGACGATGAGCTGAATGCTATCAGAACGATTATACTACAGGACGGACAATACAACGACTACTGGATGGACAATGGAATTATTTACAAAGAAGATCAGAAGCAGATGGTGGTACCAAGATCTATGGAGAAGGAAATAATCAAAAGATTCATGAGAATGGGCATTTTGCAACAAGAAAGATGAAAGAAGCCATAAATAAAGACTATTACATAAAGAACCTTGACAAGAGAATTGAAGAAGTCATACATAGTTGTATCCCATGCCTATTGGCTACAAGAAAGGCCAGCAAAGCAGAAGGATTTTTAAATCCAATCAATAAAGAAGGAACACCCTGCATACCCTTCATTTAGATCACATAGGACCACTCACGGAGACGAGGAAGCAGTACAATCATATTTTGACAGTGATTGATGCCTTTACGAAGTTTGTGTGGCTTTACCCACGAAGTCGACAACATCCGCAGAAGTACTGACGAAGATGCAAGCACACCAGCAGATATTTGGCAACCCTACCAGAATCATAACTAATAGAGGAACAGCATTCACGTGTGGCAACTTCACGAAATACTGTCTAGATGAAAACATAGAGCATGCGAAGATCACGACAGGAGTACCACGAGGAAACGGTCAGGTGGAAGGGTTCACCGCATACTCACTCCAATGTTTACGAAGCTGTGTATAGAGGACAAATCGTTATGGTACAAACATGTGAGCAGAGTACAGAGAGCGCTGAACAACACATACCAGAGGAGTACAGATACCACACCTTTTGAGTTGATGGTGGGCTCAAAGATGAAATGTAAAGATGACCTACAAATTGTTGAACTACTGCAACAAGAGCTAGCAGAACAACACAACGAACAGAGAGAAGAACTGAGGCAGAAGGCCAAAGAACAAATCCAGAAAGTACAGGAAGAAAACAGAAAGACCTATGATAAGAAAAGGAAGGACAGCAACAAGTACGAGCTAGATGAGCTAGTTGCTATCAAGAGAACGCAGTTTGGACCAGGGTTGAAACTGAAACCGAAGTTTTTTGGACCTTACAAAGTAGTGAAGATAAAACGAAATGACCGCTATGATGTGGAGAAGGTGTACGACACTACAGAAGGGCCGAACAAGACATCAAGCTCAGCTGATTTGATGAAGAGGTGGCCTGGAGATGATGATTAATGTGTCTTAATATTTTTGTATGTTTCAGGTGAACACTAATTTTTGATAGTTTTTCAGCAGTATGTGTAAGAGTGGATGAAGAATGAATGTTAAAGTAGGATATTTTTATTGTTGTTTTGTGTTATAAAGTAACAACGTGTTACACCATAAGGTGTTATTTTCTTTTAAAAGTTTAGTTTATTTAAGTTTTCTAAAGATGTCTAGTTTATTTAAGTACTAATTAAGTTAGTGATGATGTAATCTATGTTCCTACTAGATTAAAAATAAAGTTTTTATTAAAATGTAAACCATATCTGAGGACAGATACCGAGTGTAGGATGTGTAAATGAGTGAGAGAAAGGATAAGTGAGACTAAGAGGAAGATATGACATAATGATTGATTGAGATGAATGAGATGAGATAGAATGATGTGTGAGGGAGAGAGGAGACGAATGGCGTACGTGAAAGGAAGAAGAAAGTGATAAGACGAAATTAATATTCTAAAATAGTAAAAGTGAAAATAAAAGACTGAAGTGAGTTGAAAAACCAATTATTTCATTTAATCAGGATAATCCTACATATATATATATATATATATATATATATATATATATACATATATATATATATGTATATATATATATATATACATATATATATATATATATATATATATATATATATATATATATATATATATATATATATATATATATATATATATATATATATATATATATATATATATATATATATATATATATATATATATATATATATATATATATATATATATATATATATATATATATATATATATATATATATATATATATATATATATATATATATATATATATATATATATATATATATATATATATATATATATATAGGGCAGGCTCGTACCAATGGGTTTTCAAAACTTATGTACGAATTTCATCGTTGGCTTGGACATAAAGCCGGCGACGGGCTCACCACCTGTCACGTTGTCCCGAAAATATCTTCGGTGGAAGGTGGGTCGAAGGGACTTAATTGTCTCGAATAGACCTCTGTCTATCCCTATATAGGGAATTGTGTGAAGATATTTATTTTATTTATTTTTAGAAAAATATAACCTTAAAAATATTTCTAAAGTAATATTAGTATTTTTAATATATTATGAAAAAAGGAATGATCGTAAACTTTTACCACTTCAATAAATCATGCGACCTCTTAAGCATAAAATTCCTCTTGTGACATACTACAAGAGAGTGTAGCTTTTACAGCTTCTAAAAGTAATAAAAGGGTAGTCATTTTTGCTTCGAAATATGACTTTTTAAGCTATCACATAAACTTATAAATATTTTTGATCCAATTTAGTATTTTTGACTTTTTCACAATTTTTAAAAACCTGTAATTTTGTGCACAACCTTAATTAACATCATATTCCCCTAAATTGTCTTACACCCTTTACACTCATTCAACTGAGACTTTCACTGTATAAATATCGCAATATCAATAATATACTATCAATAATATAAAACTCGTAACTTCAAATTACGTATTAATGTAAGCAATTAAAATACTGTGAAAAATCTTTTTATGTAAAAAGATTAATAACATAAAACGAGGCTAATACATACACTTGTTAAAATACTTTATAACAGACTTGCTACGTCCATATTGTATATAAGGAAGGCAAATAAGGCACTAGCGGTAGCAAGCCTATTCACTAGCGTCAGCTCTTTATTACCCGGAACTCAGTCGGCAACTGCTGGGAATAATCTCTTACTATAACTGCAGAAATTGCATTTGCATATACTTAAAATTATGTCTTTTAGGACTCATATTGCAAAACAAAAGTCACGATAGCCGAGTTGTTGGGTGCTCGGAATTTCGAGTTGAGAGACCCGAGTTCGATCCCCAGGTGGCAGTACCAATGAGCTTTTCAAAAACTTATGTACGAATTTCATCGTTGGCTTGGACATAAAGGCGGCGACGGGCTCACCACCTGTTACGTTGTCCCGAAAATATCTTCGGTGGAAGGTGGGTCAAAAGGGACTTAATTGTCTAGACTTGACCTCTGTCTACCCCTGTATTGGGAAATGCGTGAAGATATTTATATATTTATTTATATTGCAAAACATAGGCAGCAAACTCAACATTCTTTTATTACTATAATGAGAACTATTTGGTTCACTATATGGAAATTCCAGACGACTTTAGAATCTTTTTTTTACAGCCAAGTGTTAGCTTTTATTTTAATGTTACAATTGTATTACCCTTCAACTCTCTGCCACCAAATAATAGGAGAGAACAGAGTGATGATTTCGTCAAAAACAATTAAGCTTCACTTATTATAGCAGAGTTCAACGAATCGCATTTTTGGATTAGATTAGAACAATTTATTCTTAACAAGGATATTTATATATTTGTATGTATTTTACATATTATGTAATTTTATTTATACTTGTATACCTATATAATAATTTATTTTCGATTTTAGTTTTAATTGATACTGCAAGCTCATCTATTTTTCTCTATATGTACATACATCCCAGTTTTTTAAATCTTCCCCTGAAGGTATCTCGAGGGCTACTAGGTATTTTTATTTTGTGGTAGAGCCACGCATCAGCTTTTGCTGTTGCATGAATGGGCCGGCTCGACCGGGGAAGTACCACGACCTCACAGAATACCGGCGTGAAGTAGAAGTCTAACAAATTTCTGCGTTTCGTCTGGTGAGCGCAGGTAACCGGAGGCCCACACACCCCCCTCTCCCAATTCTGGGGGGGGGGCACTCTAAGGGCGGCAACGCATCTGCTATGCCTCTGGTATTGCGGGTGTTTATGGGCAATGGTAATCACTTACCATCACATGAGCCACCTGCTCGTTTACCTCCCTTTTCTATGTAAAAAAAAAAATAATTTCATTCTTTGTCTTGAATAATGAGAATAGTAGGGAAATGCTAGGAACATTTGCCATACTATGCTATACTATGAATATACTATGAAATAGTAGTACAATAAGCAATTACAAAATGAAATTATGTCAGTTAAATTGTGCAGTATAACCGAATCATTATTCTAATACTTTATCATAGGAATCATAAAATCATAATTTAAATAAGTAAATGAAATTAGTCTTCGTTAAAAATAAAAATAAAAAATCTTAATGCCAAAGAAAATTACAGCGTCTCATGAGTCCACTGCTGAATACATATCTCCCCAAGAATTATTACTCTAATTTTTTTTATAACTATCGTTACGTTTGAGAGATCAAAACGAAACGTATATTTATTGGTAAATTAACTTTCAACATTCACTGTTGTGGTAATTTAATTAAGATACTACGCGAAATTTGAACTTAGTAATATTTAACAAACCCTCTTGAATTTTTTTTGCTTGATATATGTAATAATAGATAAATATAAGTAGATTAATTTTCTTCAAATTAATTTACTATCCTTAATCTCTTTGTTTATTTTCTGTTATCCATGAAATAATCCTCGGTATTTTGCGATATATCATTTCCTAAATGATTAAACTAGAATAAGTTTGAAGAAATTAGTGTTTCATTAAGTTTCGAAAGAACTTAATAAAACATTCGCAAAAAATAAACTCTAAATTATTGAATATTATTATTTTTGTTTTGCTATCAAGGCCTGGGTAATGACTTTTACACCATATGTTATTCGACAGATATAAGAAACAACAGATGTTAATTTCCTGACCTACATTTAAATCTTTAAAAGCAAGCGAAATTTTGACTGAACTCGATTTTTATCAAAATTAGATTATCTAATAACTTGAGGATGTTACAATTTGTGCTGTACAAAACGTAATAAGGTAAAACTAAGCCTATAAAGGATGAAATTTGCTCACTAACATCTTATTTTTATTCATGCGCACTTAATAATTTATTTACAAAGTGTCAGGTGCTGAGCCTATCTTAGTGTTCAAGCCAAAAATACAACTCATACATAAATTTTGAAATAAAAAAAACTCCTGAGGATTGAATTTTAATTCAGTCTAAGGAGACTAAGGAACAATAATTCAAATTACCACTCGAAAATCGAGAGTCTACAGAGATATATGAGATTATATCAGTGAATCTATAAATAAGTAATACAATTTGCATATAACTTTTTATTATTCTATATTTTTAACAAAAAGTCGAGAAGAGCAGTAATTGAATGTACCTTAATAGTTAAGAAATGAAGTTGTAGG